>JAQYXR010000879.1:0-52167 GCA_030545055.2 Neoaliturus tenellus
ATTTCAATTTTGAACTAACTTTTAATTTTAATTTTATGCGCAAATTCACTTCACCCTAACGCCAACACTATCGCCATCTCCACCCCAACCTATATGGCATAAAATATAACTACAGCATCTCATATATACCCTCTAACCCCCACCGGAAGCTATGTGACATGGCAGCTGGCGCCAGCTGCCGCGGCACGTGGCCCGGTGGGCACGTGGCCGGTTTTAAAAGTGACCAAAACACACTACTTAGCCTATATGGAGAAAGTATTGTTTTCGTCAAAATTTTCGAATTTGAGTTGTTGGTGGATTTATCCATTTTGGTTCCCCCTGTGTCCAAAAAAGTGGTTTTCGGAGTGATGTCTGTGTGTGTGTGTGTGTGTGTGTGTGTGTGTGTCTGGATGTATACAGAGCTAGAGAATGCCCCAATGGTCCGATTTTGGTGAAATTTGGTACGTAGGTCCAAAACCACGATAATTCCAGGCGTTTTTGTCATTTTTTTTTGAATTTTTGATTTTTAAGGGTAGTTTACCCCAAAAAACCCTCAAAAAACGTGAAAAAATCCAAATTTTTCAAAAACGGCTCAAACGATTTTGATTAAACTTTTGTGGTTTATTAAGAATAAAATGCTGAATAAAATGACACCACCCGCATTTCCGAGAAAATGCGCGTTCAAAAGTTATAGAGTAAAAAGTGTTTAAAAAATAAATTTTTTGGATTTTCAAAAAACTGTTAGGCTATTTTGAAATAAATTTTACTTATGACCATTAAATCAAGCTCAAAAAACTAAATAATCCAGTACTTTAAATTATTGCTCTATGTCAAGTGGTTACGGAGAAAATTCAATTTTTCGTTTAGCGGTAAACGCAGTACGTTGTTAAAAGTCACAGATGCGCGTAGGGTCAATCTCGTGCTGCTCAGCTGTTAGCTATCTGATTGAGCCATCAAGACATTAATGTTTTGAGGCTTTTAACACCTTTTTTATATTGTTGGGAGAAAGTATGTGTCAGTTAACTGATACCGTTTATTTATAAGTTATGTCAGTTATTTTCCGAAAACATAGTTGAAGTACCGGTAATGATTCACTTGATTCTACTTTGGCCGAAGACGCGACTGCAGGAGAGGAATAAAACTCATCCAAGCGAAGTGAAATAATGAATGGGAATAAGCGTAATGGGAATAGTTAAATGTCTGTAAAACCATGTAAAACCTTCTACTACTGAACTGCAGTTCGGTTATCGAATTGGTCGAGTCTGCAGGCGACGCGATTGTTTTTGTACGGTTGACATGAAACAGTCGATAGTTTCGTGACGTCATAATCGGATTCCCGGGGATGTGAAAAAGTGCTCTCCCTGCCTCTAATGGGCATTTTGTACGGTATATGTAACAGATTTAAACCTTCAGGCAATTTTATTTCTCTTAGGATGTGAAAAACACAGCAACAGGTGAAAATAAAACATTATAGTAATAATAAGATTAAACTTAGTATTATAGTTCAAAAAAAGAAGAATACCTGGTTATAAGGAATGAATATTTCTCTTAGCGGATCAACAATAAATATATCGTTACTTTGACATAGACTTCCTGTGTGTCTCTATAAAAACATCATAGGCCTAATGTTAAACAAAACGGTTTAAAGGTGATTGAGTAAGGCACTAAGTAGCCATACACTAACTTAACATTCTAATTCACGTAATTGTAGTAGGCCTACAAATGAATAAACTACGTACGATTAAACAAACAAAATGACCTTCCGTAACAAAGCTCAGCTGCCCGCCAATTTACCCAGGTCACAGTAATGTCGTTGGATACTTTAATTACCGTCCTTGACTGGATAGTAACTAGCGGCGCCTCCAAAGACCACCACACAATAACCACTATTCTCACGTACATCTAAACAGCTTTAATGGTAATGGAGAAAACTGGCTGACCACCAAAACGTGGTTTGGTACTTAAAAGTGTGTGGTTTGACGCAGACTGCGAAATAATGACATCTAATGAGGGTCTATTTGGTTTAGCGCAGAACTCATTCAGCTATTTTTGAAGAGGAAAATCTTTGCTGTGTGTATTTGCATGCTTTTGGAAATATTTTTATTTATTTTTAATTTAAATTTCTTATCTTTCAGTTTTATGTACCAGTATTGATAAAGGTAATTTAAAGTTTTACTATACATATGTTAAAAGGATTTAATTTTGCATGTGAAAATTAAATAGGACAGATTTAAATGTAATTAAACACAGATAAATTTAGATTATAATAAGGAATACTTTTGACAAGATTTTATAAAGAGAGTAATTATTACAGTGTTGAAAAATAAGTATATTTTTTTAAGGAAATAAATTCAATAGGCCTACTGACACAACGAAGGTGTAGGATAAGGCATATTTTATATATAGTATAGCCTATAAGAACAAAGACGTTATATGTTGCTTCCAAAGTCAATTTAAAAAAGTTTACCTTCAGAATTGACAGATTATATGAAATTAACGATTTAATGCGATGTTAAAGCCAAGATCGGACATTATTTACCATAATAACTAATTCATTAAGCTCTCTTAAGTGTTAAATCTATTTCGACAACGGCGGAAGTAAAAAGTGACTCACAGAAACTTGACCCATATTTGGAGGATAGCGGCAGTTTCCGAAATGTAATGGCCTATCAGGTTTCAAAACCTTAGTCATTTCTCTAATGTCGTCCCATAACCTGCCTAACCACTGGTGGAATGGAGCTGTAAATAATAATCTGTTAGTTGAGTCGTCGTCCTCTGCGTGGAGGGCTCGCAATAAGTCCACATCGCATTTCAATATCTGATTCATTTTTATTCAGTTTTTGTTGTGACTCGAATGCCAAATGGAAGGTTATTTTGTGCGAAATTGATATTTAGCATGCGATTTCAAGATTATTTGCATTTATATTTGACATCGAAAGTGGGAAATACTTATTCTACTAGGGGGCTTGTGCAGCGCAATGCGCTGCATTTATTAGGGTACCTGGTGATCAAACTTTGCTCCATGGTAATACTTTGAAAAAAAAAAAAAATCACTATAGTGAAAATCAGACAGAACATTATTGCTGTTTCATTGATCGATCTTCATTACCAATTCTCCAACTTCCCAATGTGGTAGTGTTGAGATGTGGTGCTCGTTCTTGTAGGTCTAAATTAGCTAAGATCACGTAGTTGTTCTTTTGTCGATATGTCTTAGGGCCGTTGTATAAACCCCCCTATAAAATTTAGAATAAATTCACAGATGTTGGATCCACATAGTTCATCAAACATAAAACGTAAATGGCAACAGAATAAAAATCAACATTTCATAACTCCCCGGTCCTGAGTTAAGCAGCACTCACTACCGCTGTTTTTGTAGTACTACTGTATGAGTTAGTCAATGACATAGTGAATGAGTCCACATTACTATTTATACCTAAATCCTCTTTAACTTAACTTTCCATTACATTACAATATTTAAATAAAGAAATCACAAAAATTAAGAGAATCTACATCTTTGTTGGTGTGGTCCTTTTTGTTTTTAGTGGCATTTTTATTTTGGTTAAAATTTCTCAAACCATTTTTTTAATAAGCTTGTTTTTATACTGGAGGTAAAAAACTTTTAAATGTTGTCTTTTACACAGGTTTTATAATATGTGTAGCGTTCTGCATAAAGCATGTTTATACTATAATAGTAAATAAAAAGGTTATTACACTTACAACCAACTATCCCTTTTCCTTATAGTTTACAACAGTTTGAAAACCCATGCACACAAATTTAGTGTTCTATTTTAATATTTGTTACCTTTCATCATTGTTTCAATACAGTACCAGTATACCAGTCGGACAACCAATAAGACCCATGTCAAAAATTTCAATTTCCAGAATTTTTTTTGTAAACAAAAATAATTTTTCTAGGGTTAAGTTACAAAACTTATTTTTGTGCCTAAATACGCGTAGAAAACTTTCAAGCAAAATCTACCTGTTACATTTTGAGAAAAGGTTAAAACCTCAGATTAGACACTCCTTGTGTTAAAGTATGAAATTAATTGTGTTGATATTTCAGCACCAGTTCAGTTTGCTTCGATTCAGCTTTTAACATATGTGTTCGTTTGTTTAACTATCAACAGCTGTTTTATTTAGCAATTCAATTTAAATTGTTCCCCATGTTAATCTTATGGACAAAAAATGTACTTTGAGGGCTTCCCGTGAGGTTCAGAATTAAAATATCAAAAATCTAAAACCTTATTGCAAAACTACGAACTGAGACCATTCTTTTGACACCTCAAACTTTAAAATTGGTCCAGAAATAAGGGAGGAGTAGTGTTAACAAAAAAAGGGCATCACGTATTATATATATAGATATATACCTTAGTAGACTTTTTAATAAATAAGGGATGCCAATACTATCATTATTTAGAAGGGCGAATCTATAAAATAAACTAAGAGTCAAATAGAACAGTATTACTCTTTATACATTATGCTGAGTGATACAGGCACTTTTAATTCTGTACAAATTATGTAGATCTAACTCAACTTTTTAACAAACTTTAAAAACTAATATAGAAAAATAATATTAGCTCTGCGAAAAAATGATAAATAAAATGGGTAGTACATTATCTTATGTCCAACCAGCCAGCAATCTGACGGAAAGCTTATCTTTGTGACAAGATAACGTGATAACTAAGGTTAGGCTACTTGGCTAGTAAACGTTTCTTGTCTTTCGAGCGCTCGTCTTAAAACAAATTAAAATTAATGTAAAATATGATTTTCTATAGATTTTTTGTATTGAGTTAATTGGTAGTAGGAATACTATATACTGTGTTAAAGAAAATAAATATAAATTTAACTTAATTTTGAGAATTTTCCTTTCTTGGATTCCTCAGGTTCGAAACTATTCTTTTCATCTTGTTTAATTTTTTTTAATAAAAAACAAAAAAAAAGCTGAAAGTAGTTTTGCTAATGTAAACTTACTTTAATTTTAACACTAGGCAGGTAACACTATTACACTTTAGGTATTCATTGCTCCCACACCAGGGTGGGCAGTACTACCTCACCATGGGTTTCTTATACAAAATTTGTAATATAACTTTCAATTGAATTCTTAAAGTTTTTTTTGTGTCGTTACAAAGAGCGTTTCTGGAAACCATTACCATAAACATAAAAAATAGGGCACTGCCATATACTTTTTTACTTCTGTGCCATAATTTCTTCATAAATGTAATGGAAATATTGAAATGACCTTTAGCTAAACAGATTTTTCCTTTTATACAAAGGTTAGCGCCCCGAACAAAAAGTCCCAAATTGGTTCGGTTCCGACCTCGTGGCCCACAAGTTGTGTTTCACACCCCAATAACGGTTCACCCCAGTCCCCCACCCCCCCCCCCCCCAACCACAGAGGTGCGGTTACCCCTCGAGTACCTGCGAGTGTGGTGCGAGTGTTTGTGGCCGTTGCACAATCTGACGAAGGACCGCCAGATCCCGGGTGAAAGCAAGATCCTCTCTCAGACGCGGAAGGAACTCTGATGTAAGCCACTTTGCTTTCATCCTATCTCCGCCGGGTTACGCAAGCTGACCTACAACTGGTTATCCAATCGCAACCGGGTCACACGACAAGTAACCAGTTGGGCTACCTGACACTGAATATGGGTATTCGGGTAAAATCCTCATTTGGCACCGAAATTTCCAGTATCCGTGGAAGAACAGAGGATTATTGTGTCAAGTGTCTTTGCCAAAGCAAGAATGTACAGTTTCACATGAAATGATTATTGCAAGCTGCTTAATCGGGTTTCTTCATGCGACAATGCTGTTCTTGATCTTATCGTAGAACCGAAGATGATAACAGTAATGAAAACGGCGGCCCTCCCCCTCCCGACGGCTAGAGTGTGGGGGGGTCGGTCTTATTCTTCTTATTCTTACTATGTTAGTCTTATGGGAGTAAAAATTAACTTCAATTGGCTCAAGATGCCTAAACATTATGTTTAGAGAAAAATGCCAAAAAACTTAAAATTGTACAAAAAGTTAACCAAGCAAAAGTTACATAATAATAGGGATTTCTTATTTAAAATATTTGGGTTTACAGCCATAGTAGAAAAATGGCACAATTTTGAAAAAATTGAAATCACCATAAAATACACAACCTTAAATCCAGTGGAGTTACCTTTAAACTTATTTCTCTATCACTTACGGGTTTCAAGTAAAATACGGTACGAGCTGGCACACTTACATAATATATCATCCTCAATATACAAATAAAGGAAAGACATTTTTAAAAAATAACTTAAATTACACTATGTGGAAGATTTCAAGCCATAATACATGCTTGGAAAGTTAAAAGTTAATCTTTTTCTTTTCTTTTTTTTACTTTTTGCTAAAAGTCTCGCCACGTAACATGACGAACGAATTTGCACTACTATTCAGTTCAAAGTATTGGATAATTATCTGTTCCATGAATATTAACATATTGCACAAACATCATGTTTTTGGAAAAGTATGGGACTACCTATCCCCCTCGCACCTATGCCAGCGGTTTTTATCTATTTGGTGCCGAAACCTAACCTTATTACAGTGGGCCCTAATATACCAGGAAATTAGAGGTGTTTTTGAGGGAGGGTGCAAATGATGTACGATGTATGACAGGTTACTTTGTATTATAAACGTTAGTATGTGACCCCATTATGCCACAAAAAAGTACTCTAAAAATCCAACCCGGCACCCGGCAACCGTCTCAAAGAAGACGTCTTTAAGTTGGCGGCTGTGTAATCCTGACTTTGATACTTAAACTAAGTTGAGTTCTGTAAACTTATGCCGCGTGTTATATGGTCAATTAAACATCAAAATAACCTAAATAGGACAAGGGACATTAATAATGTCACTTTAGTAGAATTCAAACTTATTCATAGACGCAGGAGAGCGTAAAACGTCAAAATTGGGTCATTGTATAATTTAAAACCATGGTTTTCCACCTTGTAGCCTAAAATGGAGCTCACTTGGCCAAAAATGCCTCAAATAAAACTTTTTGGTAAATGATTGTTGGAGAGATTGTAAAAAACGGAAGGAATTATCTTTATCCGTTTGGATAGGAGAGCTGAAAAAGCGGCCGGAGCAAAGAGGGCCCAATTTGGGCGCGCTCGGCTAATTCGTCCCTCCTACGTTTTGTTGTAATTTTAGTTAGATATTGTTAAGGTTTCACTGTTAGAAAGCCTTTTTAAATAAAATATATACATTATAGATGAAATATTTTAAATAAAATTAAATTGTTTTCTCACTGTTATAAATTATTTTCAGTGTTTACTGAGCTCGCGATAAATTTGTCCATTTGATTTTTTTTATATTTTTTGCTTTAATTACCTTGCCTATAACTAAAAATGCTTTGTAAGATTTTCAGGTTAAAAACAGTCAGACGGATTTTGAGTAAAGAAGAATACATTTGAATATGTAAAAGTGGGATTTATACCTTTTACACTTCACTAAATTCTGACCTACCTATTACCATTATTTGTTTAGTTATATAACAATACAGGGTAAGTGTGCCAGCAGTTTTACTTGAAATCCTTAAGTAATAAAAAAAGTTAAATTGTAACCCCTGTTATATGAAACTTAAAGTGAACTTTTGGTTCAGCATTAAATGGTAATTTAATTTTTGTAATTCCACGATTTTTCCAATATGGCGGCCAACTCAAACTTTTAAATACGTACTTCCAGGTTTTATGTATTTTATTTTATTTAACAAGTAATTTTAAGATGTCTAGCCACCATGTGTGTCCTAATATGCATATTTACCCTGATATCCGTAATTTTTTTCACTTAGTAATTTTTATTTCGGTGACAGATTGTTGTAGGAACTCCAATAATACCAATGTCCATTTCCACAATAAAAATAATTTTTCAATATATATTTTCAAAATTTCAAATAACTTAGTTCTTGGATAAAAATAATTTAAATATAGGTCACTAGGGTAGTTAAAATCTTATTTCTTATCTTAAATTTAAAACTTAAAAATTTAACATTGGTCTTATGGAATCTAAAATCAAAAGAAAAAAATAATGACAAGTGATGCCAAAATGCAGACCACGTGTTTCAGTACAAACTTGTGGTTTTACTTGGCAGCCAGTTACTAAATTATTAAATGTCATAACTGTATGGTAAAAATAATGTATTATTTTTTCAATCGTACTTCATACTGCTGATTATAAATGTTTAGATAAATAAAAATCATGTAAAAATATTTGACATGACACAACTAATTAATTTGTAGAATTGCATTTGAATTTAAAAACAAAAGCTTTAGAAACAACTTTGAAAACAGCTGTTGAAACAATCTGAAAGGCGAGTGAGCTTAGTGAACGAGATTGTCTTGAATAAGAAATGAGCCAATTGTACTGGTTATTTTAGTGCATTGTCTGAAACTGATATTACTATAAAGAATATTACTCATACTCGGGCAAATGCTCGGCCCCCAGGTACTCCCATCATAAACAGAATCCTCGATTGTAAATATTTAATGATGGTTATACGAAGAATGGCGAGAATTAAAGGGTTACGAAAAATGGTGAGAATTGAAGGGTTGCGGAGAATACGAAGAATTGATTCCCCTATCATTTACACCACGCGAGATAGCGCTACAGTATTAGTTTCAAACACACCTATGCCATGATAGTCAATGGTAAAACTAATTTTCCAGCACGCAAACGACATAAATAAAAAAAAAAAATTTACAGCATAATGTGGGAGAAGGGGGATTGAACCGATTAAAAAATGTATTAAATTTGTTGGTCATCGTCCCAATTCCTTTGGTTTAACTATCCGCATTATTTTAACGTCAGGGATTACCATGAATGAATTTATCGTAACATGCTGAATTCGTAATACAATCATTAATAATTTTTTATGGTTTTATTAGTAAAATTTGGAATATCTAGTAAAGTCTCTTTAATTGAATTGATTGTGGTTTCTACAAAAATACCTGCAGTATAAACAATAACAAATGGAAAATATTAGTAATTTATAGCAGTGTGGACATGTCAGATCAAAATAGCAAATAGGAACTAACATAATGTTGTTCTGTAAATCTTGCTTATCCACACGGAAGCATCCGCAAGACAAGGCATTGTCCTAGGAGCGACCAAATGCATGATTAGCTCCGCCCTTGGACCAAACTATCCGGCAGCCTCTGGGTTTATGATCCTCCACAACCCAGACCTCGTCCCACATCTTACGTGCATCACATGAGCTCACGGTCGGCTGGGGAATCTTCCGGGAGAAAACATTATTGAGAAAAAAAATTTGCCAAGATGGAATTCTGGAGATTGTTTCTGTTTTCTCTGGTGAGTAAAAACATTTAAGACCATTCCGTTGGTCCAGTAATTTTCGCGTGAAAAGATGCATATATTCGTTTTTTAGATGATCACTTTAAGAAACTCGCCCTGTAGTAAAGATATTGCAACGTTATTTAATAAGTGACAATAAATTAGCCATCAACTCTTTGGGGTGTACTGGTATACTCAAATTCCTTCCCCTTATTTTAGAATTTTATAATCTTTTTGAAATGAACATTTTACTTTGGCCTATTAAAAAAAATATAATAATAAAAATTGATATTAGATAAAAGCATTATTGATTTATAACTCATTATTTTTGGCTTAAAGTTATTTATGGCCTATCCACTCAAGATGATGGGCATAAGTTTGATTTGCTTACAGATTATTAATTTTAACTTAGGGCCGCTTGCACCATTTTAGTTAAAACCTGATCTTCAGTTTAAACCTAAGTTTAACCTAAAAGCTAGTTGCACATGCATAGTTAAAACTTACACTTTCAGCCGTTTTAAATGGAATCAAACTAGATTATATTTAATACGGTTTATCATTTATTTGTGCAAAAGACCGTTACAAGCTATGATGTTGCATTTATTAATGAACATTTATACCAATTAATAAAAATCTAAATATCAAACTACTCGTTATGTCAGATTTTGGTACGTTCATTAACAATTTTGAGGTAGATAGATTTAGTAAGAATTTTATAACTTCAGAAATATATTCAGAAGAATATAAAATTTTATAATTTTACATTCTTCTCTGGTAATCAACATGGCTTTATCAAATTCCATACTATGATTGGTTTGAAAAGTGTGCTCTGCTAAGGCTGAACTCTTCACTCTTTTATTTTTATCATCACGGATATGTTCCTTTAGTCTTGTTTCTACAGATCTACCCGTTTCCCCTATACGTATAAACTTTTGTACAGCTGCATGGTATTTGATATACTCCTTTATTTTTCAAGGGTGGGGTTTTATCTTTGACTTTTGGTAACAGATGTTCTACCTTTTTAACAGTGGAGAATGTAGTTTTTATTTCATGTCTCTGTAAAATTTTTGAAATTTTATCCGTGGTTCCTTTGACGTGTTGTAGAACAGCTCTTTTTAACTTTGTTTTCATCTTTGTCTTTATCGTTATGTTTTCGGTATTTGAGTGATTCATTAGGTATATTTCTTTCTCAATCATGGATCTTTTAAAGTCATTTTCTTCTAATATGTTTTTTATTCCTTCTACTTCTTTTTTTAGGTATTTTTTATCACACATTACTTTGGCTCTGTTAATGAGATTTTTTACTATACCTCCTTTTGTGTTGAATGGTGGTGACTATTACCATTTAAATATTTGTTTGTGTGAGTTTCTTTTCTATAAATAGTATGATATAGCTTTGAGTCTTCTTTGATTATTAAAACATCCAAAAATGGTAATTTACCTTCATTCTCCAGTTCTAATGAAAACTCTATTTTGTTATGGATGCTGGTCATTTGATTCAGAGACTGGTCCACGTTTTCTAAACCATGTTGCCATATAATGAATGTGTCGTCCACATATCTTAAATACAGTTTTGGTTTAAGAGTTAATGAGGCTATAGCTTTTTCTTCAAACCAAGACATAAAGATGTCGGCTATTAGTGGTGATAATGAACTTCCCATCGCTACTCCATCTATTTGTTCGTAAAATTTGCCTTTAAAACTAAAATATGAAGATGTTAGACAAATCTCAATTAATTTCAATTCATCTATAGGGATGTTATTTTCTTCATATTTTACCTTTATAATATCCAAGGTATCTTTTAGGGGGACATTTGTAAACAGTGCTTTTACATCTAAGCTTAATAATATATCTTCTTCATTTATCTGGGTATTTTTAATCTTTTCCAAGAATTCTTTTGTGTTCTTTACATTAAACTGCGATTGAAATTCTAGATTATCCAATTGAAGCTTGAGATATTTGGATGGTTCATATGTGATTTGGTCTATTACAGGTCTTAAGGGAATGTTATCTTTATGCACTTTTGGTCGACCATAAAACTTTGGACATATAGAATTTGAAGGCATAAGTTTCTTATAATTATTTTGGGGAATATTGGAAGATTTTATTGCTAAGGTTACCGTTCTTTCAATTTTTTTAGTTGGGTTTCTACTTAATGGTTTGTAAGTTGATGAATCATTAATTAAGTCAAACACCTTTTCCTCATACATGGTTTTATCGAATAAAACAATTGAATTTCCTTTATCTGCAGGGACTATACACATGTTTTCGTTTTCGTTTGCTTTAAGTTTCTTTAGCGCAAGAAACTCGTCTTTACTTATATTGGATTTGGGGGCTTTAGCTCGTTTTAAAACTTAGACAACATCCGTTCTTACATCTTCAGCTTGTTCTGCTGGTAAATCTGTTATCGCTGTTTCAATCCCAGTAATGATCAAGTCTATTGATATTTTCTTAGGAGTCATAGCAAAATTAACCTCTTCATGCATGCTATATGAAATACCACTTCAAAAAAATTGCTGACACCATTTTTGTATTCAGGAGGTTGAATTTAGTGGGTGTACACTTTTTTATTATGATACATGCTTTTTTTATAAAAATAAATAGCTGGCCACAAATGTGTCTTGTATGCAAATGTGGATGTAGTACACTTAGTATACGGTCATACCCTATCTGCATGAAGGCCACATATGTTGCCACTTGTAGGTACCAGCAATACTTCCATTAATGCATACCGTCCACATATGTTGCCACATAAGTTAGATCAGTAAATAAATTAATGTAACAAGGTAAACAAATAACAAAAGCCATTGAATTAAACACGTTTTTAATGAAACAAAATCTTAAATTAACGAAAAAACTCCTTTTAAAAAATTGTTCTTCTCTTACAATTAACAATGAAATAACTCTTAGGAGTAAAAAAATGTTTATTATTTTGCTAGGCCTAACTAAATAAGTAAATCTTTCCTACAAAAACTTTCTTTTCTTACACTTAATAATGAAATAACTCTTAGGAGTAAACAAAGTCTTAATTATTTTAGCTAGGCCTAACTTATGAAGTAAATCTTTCCTAAAAAAACGTTCTTATCTTAACGTCTTATAAATAAGACATTTTAATAACTTCTAATTTTATCAGGCCTAAGTTAATCATCTCTATCAAAGTGTCAAATAAATCTTTTTCATCAAATATCTCGTTAATTAAACATAGATAACTTTAACAATATTAAACATTAATTCACTTTTAACTTAAAAGTATTTTCTTGATCCAGATTTGCATGGTAGCCACAAGTGTGTACAGCTATACGTGTACACACATGTGGCTTCCATGCAGAATTGGTAACAAGTAAACACAAATTAATTTTCCCTATCTGCATGGAACGCACACTTGTGTACGGATACATTTTCACTCAGTAAATCATAACTATATAAGTAATCAACATAATTTATGTATCCTAGGAGTAGCACAATAACAACATATTTTTTTCACCTTCATAACTAACATGCCGTCATCTGTAGGAACACTTGAAACCCCAGTTTTTGACAGAACTCACTTTCACTGCCACCTGACACAAAAATGGCGGGTAACAAACAAAAAATGAATGGCTATCTGGTGGCGACTGCTCGAACTAGTGCACCCGGCCTCAGGTGAGGCCTCCATGCAGATCTTACATCAAGTTTATAATTTCTTAAGTATTCATATGGCTTTAAATAGCCGTACACGTATGATGCCGTCATGCACGAAGAGGTTAAATCCTTTCTCTAGGATTGATTGAGTTGGGATATCTAAACATAAACTAGATAAATTTACAACATTTGATTTAGTACGGGTTTCGTTTTCCTTTGTTGCTATTTGTCAAACTATTGAACTTATTTATGTGATTTTCTTTATGTTTATTGAAGTTCTTTTCGGCCTTTTTCTCTGACAAGTTTTTTATTAAATCAAATTTATTTATATCTAAATATTTTTTTAGAATACTTTCTATGTCAGTTGTAGATTTGGAAACATGAAATAGTTTGGAGAGAATAAATGAAATTCTTTCTCTTAGCATAGACAAGCTAAATTTTCTTAATATTTTATTCGTTTTAACATTGTTAATATGATGTTTCAATAAACAGAATTTTGGAATAACATTTTTATCCCTACATCTTTTCAAAAAACTCAAATCATTTATGAGTTTTCCCTGTTTTTTGTTTTAGGTTGTCATACTGTCTTGTTTTCTTGAATATTTCCGCCCCATAACGGTTTATAAGTTAACGGTTATAACGGTTATAACGGTTATAATGGTTATAACGGTTACAAGTTATTAGGTTCAAAGTTAACCTAATACTACTGATGAAACCGGCCAAAGTGCAGGTGAAACGTCTAGTTTTAAACAAATAAAAAATGTGTCAAAAAAATCCCACAAAAGTGTTTCAATTAATTTAAATTTGAGATAGTTGTTCATTATCATTACAGAATAAAACCGTCTTAACATTTTGTTAAAAAGGCAAAGAAAATTAGCGAAGGGGCTTTTCTTCTGAAAGTAACCCGATATTTACGAAACTTATCCACAACAACGACAACCAATCAACTAACTGATATTACTGACATTTTCTAAGAAATGGTAAGTTGGAAGAAATCTAAAGTAATATCATATGTTTTTTAAACTATTTTCTACATTGATATTAACAATTTAACTTAACTTAACTTTTAGCTAACATTTTTACTTTTTGTTGATAATTGTAAATACAATTATAATAAATTGATACTATTACTCTGTACATTGCCATTAGATAATTAACAGTAACGTAAAATATAAAAAAATCAGATACGGTAACTCCTTTCATTTAGCACAAATAGTGTAGTAAAATTAAGCCAAAATATGGCTGGAAAATGAAAAAAATTTTGGACAGCCAATTTTTGCTGAAATGTGTTCTATGTCATCCCCTGACCTCCCTCAGAAAAGTCCCCTGAAATCCCCAGTGGGCAACATGCCTAAAAATGATGTGATGGCCCTCGTGGAGTCAGAAATAAGTCTTTCATCGACCAATAGGTTCATGTATATCAAATTAAAGTTCTTAAGTAGTAGAATTTAATTTCGCAAACCCCACCTCAAAAGGTTGCTTGAGTCGAAAATGGCAGCCTGTCAAACTTTGAATAAAAACCAAATTTTAATCTACACGCTAAAAATGTAATAATATTCGAAATACTTGACCTTTTGAGGTCCGGTTTGCGGCAAACGTTTGCTTGTACAATTACCTTAGCAAATAGGGATAGTTTGACATATGCCCATCATATTACCCTTGAACCACCCTCTACATAGACGTCCCAAAGAGGGAGTTTTGAAAATTTTTTCTTAGTCCATAGCCATGCTATACATCATTTTAAAGGTCTTAATAAGGAGAGTACATAGCCGAAAATCAGACCTCAAAAGGTCAAATAAGTCGGAAGTTATTGCATTTCAAAGTTTTGATAATATTATTTTATTCTAAATTTCGAACGTCTGCCATTTTTCTCCCGACCGTTATATTTAGGTCGGGTTTACGGCATTGTACTCTACATTTTAAGACCTTTAATTTGATAAACATAAACCTTCTGGAATGTAATCAAATTTAGTATGCGTAATATCAAAATTTATTTTAACTCCTTATAGGCCAACCCCTCATTTTTGGGCATGATCCCCACATGGGATTTCAGGGGACTTTTCGGAGGAAGGTCAGGGGATGCCATAGAACACATTTAAAAAGAAATTAGCTTTCCAAAAATTATTTCATTTTTCCCGACTAATTTTACTACACTAAAATAAATTTTGAAAACAAGACTGTTTGTTTGTTATACAACAAAAAATTTCTCAATTCATTTTATCAACACATTTGTAATGTATACTGCAATTTTATTTTGGTTTAACAGATTTTTAAATGACTCATTTAAATACTATTGATATGGTTTAAATGCATTATATGGACCCTTGCCTATCAAATCTATCTGGATTAAAAGTTGCATGTTCAGTTATACCTCCCTTAATCGGGTTACTAATTTAAATACTGAGTCTCAAAACTTGAATGGTTAGTTTTAGTTCGTTGACCCCATTGCATTTCAGTTGCGACACAGACCCGACCATGACATTCCAGTTTAGGTTTTTGACCTTAGTTTTCCCCCAGAGTAGTGTAAAAAGATGAATCAAGGCCATTTTTAATTTTCTCGTCGTGACGCGTTTTGTACATTCACACTGAGTGTAAAAAAAATCCGCCTCCATTTAATTTGTTTGTTTGTTGAGGTAAACAAATATCGGTTGGCCAATGATAGTAATTTAATACAAAGTACCTTTTGACGTCATCAAAAATTTCGAGTCATTAAGTCAGATAAAAATCTTAGATGAAGCATAGTTTGATATGTACATAAAATTTAAGATCTCATTTAGTAGAGTGCTGCAAATTAGACTGAAAATGGATGACAGAGACGAAAATGGCATTTAAACAAAATTTCCATTATAATCATACGGCGAAAACTTAAAAATGCAATAACTTTTTTAATACTAAGCCTTTTGATGTCGGACTTGTGGCTTATTACTCTAAATGCAGACAATCAAAGTTATGTATGATGTGACAGATATAAAGAAGTTTAAATTAAAACACTCTCTAAGGGACGTTCACCATGAAAATCTTACAGAAATCTGCTTTGGCCTTTGTCAAATCATACATAATCTTAATGGTCTTTGCATTTGGATTAATAAGCCACAAACCCAACTTCAAAAGGTTGAGTACTAAAAAAGTTATTGCATTTATAACGTTTTACCAATGTGATTTTAATGGAAACTTTGATTGCCTAATATTTCCGTATGGGTCATCCATTACAAGTCTAGTTTGCAGCATTATACTCTGCCAAAGAGGCTTTATATTTGATATACATATCAACATTTAAGATTTTCCTCTGACTACTGGTTGGCCGTCCCCCTGACATGACACAAAATATTTGATAACGTCAAAAGTTACTTTGTGTTAAATTACTTCAGTGGCTTAAGATGTCGCATGGGGACATGTCACTTCAATATGATTAGTTTCTTCATCTTCAATAATTATGTTTATGACCTTTCCTTCAAATTAATTTCAAACAATCCTTGAAGTAATTACTGAACTAATCTACACGAAATAGAATAAAATAGATATAACATTTTTAAATTGACATTTGAGACATTAAACATGTATTTCTATACCAACTGTAATGAATTGCACTTCAATTTACTAGGGTCTGACATATTATATATTTCCCAATGAAAAGTTAGTTATTATAGCAATCTATGAATATCAATTTACTCGATAATAATAATATGATGT
The DNA here is from genome assembly GCA_030545055.2 of Neoaliturus tenellus. Taxonomy (NCBI): domain Eukaryota; kingdom Metazoa; phylum Arthropoda; class Insecta; order Hemiptera; family Cicadellidae; genus Neoaliturus; species Neoaliturus tenellus. Next base: position 16,597 of record JAQYXR010000879.1, read on the forward strand.
CAATAGAAAAACGACTTATTTATATGTGAATTAACAAAACAAATTATGAGGGATATTATACAGCGTTTTTGGTAGAGTCAAACAATGTAAGAGGTTATTATGCATGTAAATTAAAACAAAAGTATGCAATTTAAGCCTACCCCACCCCCCCTATGCAAGTAACACCCATTTTTTATTATTTAAAATTTCTTGACATTCCCAAAAAACTCTCGTCTTTCTCACCTAATAACAAACGTTTTGGCACTTGTGATGACAATTTTGGAAGTATACAAAATTTAATATTACCATAACCCCTTGTTCCAATGCATTATCTGTTTATTACACTTTAAAGACCTAGGATCTGTTTGTTATTCTGAATCCTCCTTTGTATGGGGATCCAAATGTTGTAAAGGACGTTTTGACGGCACCCCACTGAAGAGTTCAGTAGGTAAAGAAATGTAACATCCAATATAATTGTATTTGTTTGGTGGATTTACTTAATGTACTGAGATTTTATTTTTATAACTTAGTCATTAAATTTAAAACAACTTGTCTGAAACTTTATGCAATTGATTTATTAATTTTACATCATTAATATAGAAGGATGGTTAGAAAAGAACTAAACTGTTTGCATTTTCAAGAACGATGATTTTATTTACTGTGAATATATTTAAATTACAGTAATTTCAAATTGGGGAAGTTGATATAAATCATTCATCCACATAGGGGTGGTTGACACTCACCCAAAAGTACAGTTATCTTTAATATTCTAAAGAAATATCAATACTCAAAAATCCTCGACTTAATTTATTTTGGAATTCCATGCACGAACAGTCCTCAAGTTGGGCCAATTAATTTCAATCAGTTCCGCGACGCTAGTGCAGTATTAAAGGCCTTGCCTGGTGATTAGGTCAGGCTAGAAGCCTTTTAGAGCATTCCAGATATAGGTCAGTGCCGTGAATGGATAATTACTTTAGCGAAGGCAAATGGTGAGTCCGTTTATAGAGACTTAAAGAATATGTGTTTCTAAAGTATTAAGATAGTAGCAACCACACAAAAAGTCTATCTTTTTAAAACAACAAATAGTTATCCGGTTGGTCAAGATATCAAACTCTTAAAAAATTACCCGTTATTTCATTAATCTTTTGTGATTTGACTAGAAGCCAAAGATCTAAAAGATAAAAATAACCTTAACATCTGTCCAATGTTTTGCCCCATGCTATTTCATTCTTGATGACCAAGTTTACAATCTGAGCATGAAGAAAAAATATAATTGGACAAATTCACATAGATTTATTTTTGAAATGTGCAAATCGCCTTTCTAATAGTTTTTTTAACACGTTCCCTGCTGGCGTTGTATTTATACAATGTACCTACCCCGCGCCAGAAGCTTTTGTCAAAGTACAACGCCGTGTTATTGTTGATTATATGTGTTTATAGGCTGGGTAGCTGAGTTTATAGTGATGAGTGGGTCGTATTTGAATAAAAATTTTTCCGGTTCAATCTTGAGGTAAGTTAGTAGCTTTTTAAAGGATCGATTCCTGACCCAGTTACCATTTGTCATTGGGCTATTTATTAATTAATAATGATTTCTAACAACTGGTCGATGTTAGATAGTAACAAGACTGGGGTTTGGACCGTTCTCCGTTAAAATTTTACAAAATACCACTGGTATAAATAAAAAAAATAATAAAATAAGTAAATAAATACATTGAACCAGTGTGGGGCCAGCACTTGGGGGATTTGCTTGCAGCTGTTGTCGCTCTCGGGGAAGGTATTTGATGACTTTTCTGCACTAGTAGTTTCCAGCTTCTACCATTTTATAACTTTTATTCGTGTTTTAATTTATATATTTTTATATTTATGTTTCATTTTATAATTGTGCTTACCCTTATTTAATACAATTAAATTATCGAAAAATTTTACATTTCATGTAGGCTATATGTGATTTCGATTGAAAAATTGCATGAACAACATACATTCGGGTAGGTTGGTGTCGTTGTAAATAGTATAATTAAAAACCATGATGGAATTTTTATTATCTTTACGATAAAATACTTATAGACATATTTTTGGTTAATTATTAGAGAGTGGTGCAAAAATTAAGGCAGTAATGTGTGCGTTTGTGAGGATGGCCGGCGCCGGCGCCAGAAGCTAGCGTTCTATTTATACACTACAACGCATTTTTCAAATGGCGGAAACTCCCTATTTTTATGTCGGAGGACCTCAGTTCACCTATACCCGACTTCTTACAAGTAAGTGAAAATAGAACAAAAAATATCAGCATATTTCAAAGTAAATTACGTGTATATTTGCGTGTATAAATTGCGTGCTTATACACGCAACTTAAAATGCGTGTATAAGCAGCAAACGCAAACTCAGCATTTCCCAACAATCATACAAAAGTTTAAACAAATCAACAGTGTTGGGTTGTGGTAGTTGCACGTAATATGTTGGGCAGAGATTTAAATTCCCTTCCTCTATGGTGTTTGCCTCAATAAAAATTCATGTTGTTAAGTTATATAATTATTTCCACTCTTTGTTGAAAAAGATGAACAATGCGTTAGTCCCACCCAAAATATCAATCTTAAATTACTTTTTCTAAATACTTCTAAATGGATTAAGAGTAGTTTGCCTACCTTTTAGGCCAGATCCTTGAACATATTCTGGATCCCTTTTCAATCTAAATTACAAACTCCAACAACTTAGGCCTAAATCTTACCCTTTCACAACTTTATCGCTAAACTATTTATGTGAGAAGACTTAACTTATTTCTTCGAAGACAAGACAACATAAGTGAAACTCATTTAAGTATACATATATTTTATAAGCGGTTCTAAACAAGATTACGAATACTTGATCCCAGCCAAGTGTATGTCCTTACTGGCCTTTGTATTCCCCTGGCCTACTTGTTCACGCTCTTCGAATGAGTTTTATAGTCTGTGTATTACAGTTATTACGGTGCTATATGATAGTAGTCAAGTGTATACTTGTTTGTTTATGTTAACTATTGATAACAACTTCTAGGGTATACTAAGTACAAGATGCAAGCTCTTTTAACCTATACATTGTATGTAGATTTTATTTGTGTTATGCATCTCAAGGTTTAATTAATGCTCCTAAGGTTTAATTTAAGGTTTAATTAATACCTAGTGTTCCGGATCACCACTACACCCCTTTTAAAATCTACTCCATTAATTTTTCACAAACACAAATTGTTCCATTATATAAAAACTGGTTGCGCTCTATCCATTGATCATAATTTCAATGTACAGGGTGTTCTAGAAGTAACCTATCCATACCGGAAGTCATTAATCTTAAATACGAACCCAATTTTTATAGTATTTTTGGATTCTAGACATAATTTAAAACTACTTTACGATTCGATGTTTACCCGTAATCCTAACGGTTTGGGAGGTAATGGTGGTGGAAGTTCTGTTTTTTTCCCAAAAGAATAACATGGTGCAAATTTTAATATACAAATTTGAATATAACGTCTGAAACTTTTACCTTTGACATAACTGTCCCAGGATAAAAATATCCTAAAACCTCATTTTACATAACATTTCATCATAAAATACCGATTATCACGCAATTTATTTTTGTTTCGTATACACATATTTTAAATAATCTCCGCTAATTGTAAAATTTATGGGAAAATAAAATAATAAACAAAACTAATAATTTATGATGCTAAAGAGTTTTAAAGAAGAAGCTAAGGCATTTTTGTGCTAGGTCTTTTTAGTTTAAAGGGGAATTTAAAGAGACAATGCACGCGAACTTTAACCCCATGTTAATCTTATGAGAACAAATCAAACTTCTACCGCCATATCTCCTAAACCGATAGGATTAAGGGTAGACGTTAAATCCAAAAATTTTCTAAGAATTATGTGTAGAATCAAAAAAATGGCATACAAAGTGGGTTTTCGTATTTAAAATTAATGACTTCCGGTGTGGGTAGGTTACTTGTGGTACACCCTGTAAATTAAAATTATCATCAATGGATAGAACACAAAACGGTTTACCTATAACAGCACAATTAGTTTTGGCGGAAAATTAATTGTGTAGATTTTAAAAGGGGTTTACGTGTGGTCTGGGACACCTGGTAAACTTATGTAGTTTGAAAAATAACCACTATTGGTTTTGAGACAAATACTACTTACTTGTAAATTGTAACACTGGCCATAATAATTTAAAATGATGCTACTTATAAGTGCACTTGTTACTTTTGTTGTTTATATAGCAATCAAAAATAAATGAAGTTTATGCACATAGTCTAAGTATATTTCAATAATATTAAAGTTACAGATTTTCTGTCATTAGTTAGAAAAATGAGTTGACAGATAACCGCAATGCTCTCCCTATTAATGAACAAAATTATTCTTAGAAGTGAAGATTAAGAAACTATAAGAGTTTTTTAGCTATTGGCCAGATTTTCAATGAAGAAAATATAATTTATTTCATTATAACAATTTTACATAAGGGATAAAGTTATAATACTTACGACTTTGTATGTTAACTATATCAGTATACCGAATAAATAATAATCAACACTGATAAGTATGAAAATAAATATTATACATAAGGATAAATATGAAACGTGGAACTACAACAATCACTTGTTGGTAGCCTACATCTACAACAGACAGGAAGAAACTGCTTGGCTAGGACGGGATCGGCTTTTAATTATTTGAAGGGCGCTCTGTTCAACTGTGAATTGTAATGAAGCAGCCACCAATGCTGGTATATGACTTTATTTTTTGTGGTAAGCAAGAAAATAAATAACAGCTATTTGACACTGTAATTTCTTTGTTGAAATTACAACAAATAGTGCAGTATATAATTTTTGAGATGTATCCTTGTATGACAGTATAGTTTGTATTATAAAACCAAATAACTAAGCACAAGGTTGTTAAAGTTATGTAAACTAAAATTTTCCTTGATCTTTGATTTTGAAATCTTTTGGTATAAGAGTGATCGATATTTGACTAGCCATTAAAGATTAGTAAACAAAGTTAAAGCTAGGTTTACACTAGCATGTAGGCCTAGCAGTGGCGCCACTAAATCGTGCCAGTTTTAGTGTCATGCCACTAGCGATACTGTGTGTAAACACACAAAAGTGAGTATTTTAGCCATGGCACTGTAAGTGGCGTAGTTTCCATGGAGACACCAGATGTTTTGCAAAGAAATGATTGTTTTTATTTTGTTGTTGTCTGTGGCTAACCTAAAAAATGTCCGATTACGTTGAAAGTGTTCGGAATTCACTTCTTTGAATTTAATTTGTTACTAGAAAACCCACGTTTCTACAGAGATCCGGCTATGTAAAAAAAACCTGATCTAGATGTCTGTCACTAGCACTGGTGTTGTTTTTTACACGGGCCACCTGAAATGACGCGATAGTACAGAAGGTGCGTCACCCGCTAGTGACGCCACTAAAATATGTAGGAACATATAAGTGGCGTCACTTCCGGTGGCACGCCACTGAACCTCTCCAATAAAAATGGCGCGTCATTTAGGGTTTACACGGTACATTTTTGGCGCCACTTTGAAGCCAGTAAAAGTGGCGCCACTGCCACATGCTAGTGTAAACTCCGCTTAACTGATGTTTAGTTTGTGATGTAAGTTAGATGATATGAGCTTTCAGCACCTTTGCAAAGCCTAATTTTCCGGGACTGAGAAAGACTTTGAATGCGTTATTTTAACTTAAAAAATTATTTTACTTCCAATAATAGTTTCAAAAAATATCTGTTGGATCATTCGTAGATTTTAAAATTAACTTTTTCCTACGCCTGTCCAAGAAAATGCGTCGCAAAACCACCTTATTAATTGCCGTAAAAATTGCCGTATTAATTTTACTTTGAGCATTCTAAATTTACTTTGCGCACTGTTGATTTACTTTGCACACTCTAGTGTTCAAACATTAGAATACAAAACAGTATGCATTAGCCAACAAGGTAAGGTTGTTCATGCAGGATTAAGTTGACATCACTGGATATAAACCTCTGACCTATTGTCCTTGTCGTCGTTTTCGATGGATGGAATCGACATAAACATAACCTACAAACCATCTTAAGGTGAGACTGTGTAAGTGCACAAAATGAACAACTGTGACAGCGACTTAAGTGATTTAAGTGACTTACTCACGCTGACGAGCTTGCAGAGACTGCTAAAACAGTGTCATTAAATATCCTACTTAAAATCCAATGAACTTTACCTAACTGTTGAAAAAGTGCCTTCACTGCACTCGAGAGAAATTATTCCTCAGGAATTTCTTTTCAGTGCAGCAAAATGGCACTTTGCGCACTTATGTTGCATAAATAACTATATCATTGCAAACGCATTTGTTATTAAGATTGTTTTTATTTCCCTATCATCAGTTTTTATCAAATGAAACATTGAATTTAATTTGATCCAAATCACAAATCAAGATAACTTGTATAAGTCCCCAGGTAAACTTTATTATAAATATGTAAATCTGGGTTTTGCAAACTACGTTGCGTTACATTTAAATTAGGTAATCTACTATATATTTGTCAAATACCACTCACTCACGTATCAGAGAATCTCCATAACCTTAGGGTATATAGGGTTGAAATTTTGCATGGATGTTCAACTTTGCTAAAAAATGCTCACTAAGAAACAGTTTTGCAAAATTCCTTCAGGTCTCTGCCCCACAGGACTTCTAAATTTCCATCTAATGTTAATCTTATGGCCAATTTTTAATACAAATCAAAGCAACAACGAATCTGAAAAACTATGGGACCCATAATGTTAAAATTTAGCATGGGTGTTCTTCTTTGCTCATAGGTGCTCACTAAGAAAAGGTTTTGCAAAATTCCATCAGGGCTCTGCCACACAGGACTTCAAAATTTCTATCTAATGTTATCCTTATGGCCAATTTTTTATACAAATCTAGGAAACAACGAATATAGAAAACTATAAGACCTACGATGTTAAAATTTGGCATGGACCTCCTGCTTTGCTCATAGGTGCTCAGTAAGAAACGGTTTTGAAAAATTCTATCAGGGCTCTGCCACACAGGACTTCAAAATTTGTAATGTTACTATTATGGCCAATTTTTAATATGAATCTAGGAAAATCATATCTGAAAACCCATATGACCTAAGACAATTATTTGGAACACTTTCAATGGGAGATCCACTTCGCCCATCGGTGCTCACAAAGAAACGCATCTTCGGTGCTCTTGGAAAGCATCTTCATGGCTCCGCCCCTCGGGTCTATTAAATTGGTCTAGGGCCAAAAGGGTTGAAATTTGGCATGGACATTTCTCTTTATTCAAAGGTATTTACTAAGAAACGGTTTTTCAAATATAGTTTTTGAAGTCCTTTAGTGCTCCGCCCCACAGAACATAAAAATTACTCTATTGCATCCGTTGTTGAAATTTGACATTGACGTTCCTCTTTGCTCACAAGTATTCACTAAGAAACAGTTTTGCAAATATAAAGATTATTATTATATAGTTTTGGAAGTCCTTTAGGGCTCCACCCCACTGGACTTCAAAATTACTCCAGAGCATATGGGGTTGAAATTTGACGTAGACATTCCTCTTTACTCATATGTACTCACTAAGAAACGGTTTTATAAATGTAGTTTTTTATGTCCTTTAGGGCTCCGCCCCACAGGACTTCATGATTACTATAAAGCCTACAGGGTTGAAATTCTACGTGGACGTTCCTCTTTACTCATGTGTACTCATGAAGAAACAGTTATGCAAGTCCTTTAGTTTTTGAAGTCCTTTAGGGCTCCGCCCCACTTGACTTAAAAATCACTCTAGGGCTAATGGGTTTGAAATTTAGTGTCTATGTTCCTCTTTGCTTATAGGTATTCACTAAGAAACGGTTTTCCAAGTATAGTTTTTGAAGTCCTTTAGGCCTCCGCCCCACTGGACTTCTAAATTTCTCTTGGTCATACAGGGTTGAAACTTGACTTGGACGTTCCTCTTTACTCATTTGTACTCACTAAGAAAAGGTTATACAAAGATAGTTTTTTATGTCTTTTCGGGCTCCGCCCCACTAGACTTCAAAATTACTCTAGGGCATACAAGGTTGAAATTTAACTTGGACGTTCCTTTTTACTCATATGTACTCACTAAGAAACGGGTTTACAAAAAAAAAAAAAAAAAAAGAATGCTTTGAAGTCCTTTAGGGCTCCGCCCCACTGGACTTAAAAATTACTATATAGCCCACAGGCTTTAAATTTGACTTTTTACTTGTTATGTTGCCTACTAAAGAAAAAATGGTTTTGCAAAAATAGTTTTTGAAGTCCTTTAGAGCCCCCTACGTAAGGTCTATGGGGTTTGAAATTTTACATATTCGTTCCTCTTTGCTCATATGTGCTCATTAAGAAAATCTTTTGCAAAATTCAATGCTCTGCTTACACAATTCTCAAGAAAGAAGATTTCGTTGCTCTTTAAAGAGATATAATTACATGTAAAATGAATTTAATCACGGGCGAAGCCGTGACGGGCAACAGCTAGTTTAAAATAATTTAAGTTTTTAAAAAGGTAAAAAACTCGAATGACGCCTGACCAACAACTGACTGGTATTAATTACAGGGGACGAACCAAGTTAATGGAGAGTTAATGCTGAAGTGTCATTACCAACTACTCCTCCGTCTGCAAATGACGTTGTTATTACTTTTATTTTGTTATGCTCATGTAGATTGATATCAGGCTGACACGATGAGGTCTTTTAAAAAACTTGTTTTTCCTAGTGCCTATTTGTATGTTTTCTGAAAAACTGAGTTGGATCATGATTAAAAATCTATATGACTTTTAGTAGTGTAGGATTTTGGTTTTAAAACTGTTTGGTATATGGTACATTCTCTCATTCTATTTTAAACTGCTGGTTTATTAATCCATATTTTATTGACTCTTTATTTGAAATTATGTGGGCATATGTCTTGAGTCTTGTAATAAAATATTTCTTATTTTAATTCTAGTCATAGAATACATGTAATGGAAAATTAAAACAATGATCAAGTTTCAATTTGCAGTATTGTATTAATAGTTAAATTAAATTCTCTAATGCTAAAAAGATTATAGAATATTCGTATTTTAAAATTATTTTATTTGTATTTCAAAGCCTGTGTAATTTTTAACCTCGCATCTTTGGAATTCAAGATACCGAGTTCAAAATTAACATTACTTGTAAGTAATAAGAAACAAATGCAAATGAAGTCCGACATTTGTACTGTTTTAATAAGTCACTCATTTTAAATCTTCAAAGTTAAATATCTTAAAATATATAAATAAAAAATCCGATTAGTCCTTTGTTTTTTATTTAATAAATAAAACTTAATATTTTTGGAAATAACATTTTGCAACCCTTTTCCATTTTTTAAAAATATTGTAAAATTTGTGGTTGTTACGATATTTAGCTAACTGCTATTTCATTTGAAAATTTCTAAAACCATTTTAAAATAGGTAAAGGTTGAAACTTCCAAATTAATTTGCGTTTGTGCTTAAACACACCTATTAGTTGTGCCAAGTTTGGATCAAGTGTCTCAAGTAATTTCATACAGCCAGAAAATGGTTAGAGATACGACACATGTTAAATTGTGTTGTTAGTTTGTTTTATCCTCATAAAAAATTGGTAAAGTTTGAAAATTTTTAAGCTTGACCTTTATATTTAAATATTAACTTTTTACGTTAATCATCATAAAGAATACAATAAACCATTTCCTAATGTCTGAAAACTATTTATTTTGTACGATAGCATGGAAAACAATTTATTTCCTTTCATCATTAACAAAAGTTGTTAACAAAGTTGTACATAAATTTATTTCAAGTATAAATAAAACAAAAAATATGGGGCATCATAAAATTAAATACTAAAATTTAGAACTACATTTAAAATTCTGTATAATTTAAATCAATAACAATTGTGTCGCACAAGAAAATATATTGTTTTTACAAACCAATTTACAGCACCGAGTAAATTTGTCCATAGAATTATCATTTCAGACCGTCGGGCGCTCGCGCCGCTTAACGGGACACATTTCCGTGTGTGTTTAGTCGCTCAATCAATGCAGGCGCAACCATATTTTTTGCACTGAAACTGGTCGTGTTGAAGTATCATATTTAAAAATAATAAACATAACGTAAATTTTCAGATAAAATATTTAAATTTATAATGGTTAGAAAAAGAAAACACTACAACAGTGTTAAAGGAAAAAATAGACTTATCATCAAGGCATTCACCTTGAAACAAGTAAAGAGTGTTTTCTTACTCTTTGTAGGTTATACTGCTTTTTACGTTTCATTTTTTCCTGTTGAAGTACTTTAGTAGAAAATAAATTGCTCTCAGTAAAAGTATTTACTTGGGACGGAAGCAGAATGGTTTGAAATATCCTTAGAATTTAAATACTCTTATATTCATGATGTTGAATATTATACTCAATATTTCTTAATAATTTTTCGCTACTTATATAAACACATGTAAAAATGTAAAGTTTTATATTAGAAATTTTGAAATAAATTCCATGTTGAGTAACTTATATACTCTCTGAGAGTGGTTTAGAGAGTTATTGATAACGCTGATGGATGCGAATAGACCTGGTTATGTAGCTGTGATTTTTTATTAACACTTTTTAAATTGATAATGATTTAATTGTGCCAAAACTGAACCAAACTTTAAAAAGTGCTAAGAAAGTTTATTATTAACACTATCAACGTATTTCTTACCTAAGAGCATAATTGACAGATTTTGCATAATATTATAAATAATAATAATAAGTACAATAATATTCGAAAATACCAAGTGATTAGTCTGGTTTTGATAGGTTGTCCTTCAAAATATTAAAACCTGACAACATTTCTTGCCTATCATAATATCTGAATTTGCAAATTGAATTAATAATCAGGCTCTAATGGAATGTCTCATAGTATGCTAGCATAATTAGGTTGTGAGATACTATCAAGAGTCACGCTCAGTAAAAGAAAAGACTATTTAGTGTAAAGATAACATAGCCAATTTATTATTGATAAACTCTCTAGGAGGATGTTCAAAGGCAATTCAATACATTCATCACTCTGTTGAAATGCCACTCTTATTAGCAGGTTAGGCCTACTGAAAAAAACAGGAAACATTTAAATCTTGAATTAAAATTGTACAGTTTTAAAAATTGTCGTTTTTAAAACTATCTTACGGTGGAAAATAGCCTGTGAAAAATGAAGAGTTAAGATAAACAAAAAAAGCCTTAATTTAAAAATAAAAAAATTAGAATTAAAGTAATTTTTACTGTATTTAACTTAATAAACTTAAAGTTGTAGAAGGCTCAAATATAGAAAATAGATTTAATAATTTAATTAATCATAAATCTTTGTGTGGGTTGACACTGTAGGGATTATATGTAGTCTACAATTCGCTCCACGTAACTGAGTTGAAGTAAGTTTAGTGCTTAAACTTAACTTATGATGCTATTTTTTTAACATTCATTTCATCTTCAATAATTGATCACCTAAAATGGAAAATAAGCAGTTCTTAAAAAATATAATGTATTGTGAAATGGAGATTTGATTTTAAAATTTATATAGAGTTGAAAATATTAGTTCTAAACCATAAGAAATTTTTCATCTAATAGCAACAAGTAATTTGTTCAACTTAAAGGTAAAAGGCAAACTTTCTGTTTGGAAAAAAAAACAGATTAGAAGACTCTACAACCTAAAAAAGTATTTCACATAGAACTTGTTGCTTTTCGTCATCGTTCTTAATAACTTGATTTAGTAATGAGAATGAATATCACTGACTATTTTATTTTGCTATTCTATGGTAACTATATTGTATGGAAACTATACTTATTATATTAATAAACAAAATAGCACGTGTTAAATAGTTTAATACCATTAATGATGGTTTGGTTTTTCTAAAATAAACTATCTTCTAGGGTTTAAAGGGTGATAACTAACAATGGCTGCAATATTTGGTATTGGGGGTATGGCCTTCAATTACCTATACCAGTATTCGGGTGTTTGTAGATCAGTGTTATAATTTTAATAATGATGTAGAGCATAAAATAAATCACTACTCATATTTTTATTATTTTTTCACTTTGTTATTTGTGTCTTGTGTTTTAATGCTTAGCGAAGTTAAAAAATAGTATTTTTTTAGTTTGCGATCGCTGGACAAGGTATCTCACCAGTTCTTCGTTTGTATTTAAAGAATAATCATGTGGAAAAACTTTGCAGTTGAGAGGTAGATTTTTCTATATTTAATTTCTAAAATTTGTATTTGTATTAGGAGAGTATTCCTATACATATTTAATATTTATCAGAAGTTTGCAATTGCAAGATAAATATTTCATTATTTCTTCTTCTTTACCTTCATTTGAAACAACTTTGTAATGACGAGTTGTATATTTCTATCTTTCATTTTTTATTTCTTTATTTGTATTAGGAAAGTAAGTAGGTCTACTAAACATTTGATAAAAGTGAAACTTAAGAACATTGAAACTAGTACAATAGTTAGTTGTTGAATCGTTAAGTTTAATATGATGTTGTCGTTGTCTATTTTATTTTTTTCAAAAGTTCTCAAGTGCAGTCTTCTGCTACAATTGTTAGAGGCAAAACACGTAACAGACAATACAGGAATAACTAATTTTATAGACTTCCGCTTATGAATTTCAGATGATACCTCAATTATTCCAGTTGATGAGGATGAGATAGAATCCTGTTCCCCCACGAATTTATTAGGAATTATCATTGATGCACGTATAAGTTTTGTGGAACATATCAATAAAGTATCAAATAAAAGTAATAGCGCCATATTTATTCTTAGAAGATTAACAGATTGGTCAAGTAGGGAAATTCTCATTACTGCCTATTACTCATGCGGTTATCCTAATATGTGCTGTGGTGTGGCAATACTATGGGAATCAGAAAAAGTCAAAGTCAGAAAGGTATTTTCTGTTCAGAAAAAAAAAATTTGAGGCTATTTTTTTAAAATACCCATGCAAGAATTCTGTATAGGGGTATATTTTCAACTTACAACATTCTGACCTTTCCTCGTATTTACATATTAGAATGCAACCCTTTTTTCTTCAAAAAAAAAAAAAAAAAAAAAAAAAAAAAAAAAAAAAAAAAAACACACTTATTTCCTGTCCGCACAGACATTAACAGATATAATTTTCGCAATAAAAATCTCATAAATTTCCCACGATAATACAACTTGCCTTACACCATAATACAACACCAGACATTCTTTCTTCTAAAACCTTTCAATGCCCTATTTTGGGATCTTAAAACTGTCTAAAATATTAAAACCTTATAGTAGAGACCTAAAAAGTAATATTGCTAAGGACTTTTTTTTAGTGTAAATGATTTTTACAAATTTAAAGAAAAATGTTTAAATTTGAGATATATTTTAAATTTTTGTTTTATTTATGTTATTTTTATGTAAGTTATGACAAAAATTGTAATGACTATTGTCAATGTTGTAAAAAGTCTATGAAAATAAAGTTTCTTGATTCTTGATTCTTAAAAGTTGGGAAGCAAATAAAGAAAATTAAGTTTCATCGATGTTTATTTCCCTTGCGGTAAAACTAGATTAACGTTAGAAACTTCTCTAGTATGTTCCAAGTAGGTATTTTATTATTTCAACTTAACTGTGCAACATCTGTAGAATTTTAAAATTGAATTTTCTTAAAATTCACGTCTATTAAATATTTAATTTTTAGTTTACTAATACCAATGAAGATGTGAGAAATGAAAGATAAGTATAAACTTCGCAAGTGTTAAGTTATTTCAAACATTGAAATAAAGACGAAGATGAAGAATGAAGAATGAAATACATCAGTACATAGGCCTACTAGAAATTTCTAATGTTAATCTACCTTTGCCGCAAGTATAAAAACATCTCTGACACTATTTTCTTCATTCGCTTCTTTAATTTGGTACAGATGACATTATATTAAATGTAACGATGTAGCTAACTCAACTATTGCAATTATAGATTTGATTTTCGAAAATTTCACTTCTAATAAATATGAAATAACTACTTTCCTAATACAAATGGAGAAAAAACCAATGAAAGATGGAAGTATCTAACTCGCAATTGCAAAGTTACTTCAAATGTTTACTCTTCAAATACCAATGAAATACCCTGTCCTGCGATCACAGACTCATGCGGTGGTGGTATAGGTTTTTTCAACCCATGTTTTTTTTTTACATTTATGTTATAATAATATTAATTTACTAATTAACCTTTACACAGTATCCAGTTATTCTACTGCTTATTTATTTTTTATATTTAACGTTAAAGATAACTTTCAATGTTAAGTCATGTTCCAGTGCTCCATTAGTGTCAGTTATCAGCCGACAGCCCACCTTGAAGTGGCAGCGAAAGCGAAAGAATCCAGGAAACACTTTTTGACAAGGAGGAAACTCACAGCCAACCGTTGCAGGAAGGGACAGGAGGTGGAGGTGTCCTGCCGATAAATTACCGCATATAGCACCAATTAAGTGTCAACTGCAAGCCGGCGCAGAGTGGCTATCCTTCGACAGCAGCGCGCAGCGACAGTCGATGCCTGGGGTGTACTGTACTGTGTTGTTCCGGAGTGGTCAAGTCCAAAAACTTATTGAGCAGGATACAGGTTTTCCAGTTAGTGTATAAAGGTGCAATAATGCTTATGTAGCATCAACTGCTATTCAAGTGTAAAAGCGAATGGTTCCGGATATTTGGTGTATGGTTAAGAAATTATGATAATTTTGTTATTAACATATTTTTATCTTTCAAACAAATAACTTTGCATTTATCTTTCAATCAAGAATCCAGCCAGCAATTGGGAATTTCCACATAATACTAGGAGTACATTAATTAATTTGTAATCAGTTTAAATCTTTATTTGATGAAAGAGGATCAAATAAAGGATTTTTTAAAATTATATTTGAATGTTTACTGAACAAATTACTTACGTCTATCTTAGACACATTAGAATTATAAAACCTTTCAAACTATTTCAAAACTGAATAGTGATTAAATATTAAAACCTTTAATGTTAATTAATTAGTCACATAGAACACCTCCAAGGGTGTTCTCTTAACAGAGATCCTTTTTGGCCTTTAATGCTCAAATAACAATATAGTTCAAGTAAATTTGTTTAGCGTTTGATGATCATAATGTTTTTTTCAGCATTAACATTTACTTAAATAATAAACTAATTAATAAAAGATTCTCGTTATTGTGGAAAAAATTATCATTAACAAATATAAAGTTCTGTACTGAAAACCCAATTTAATAAAGAAATATGTTTGTAGTATACATTGGATATACTACAAACAATTCTAGCATTAACAATTTGTTTTCGTTGTTACACTTTTAGAATAATTTGTTTTTGTTTTAATGTGGGTGTGGACTCTATAATGCGTAGTTGTTCCTTTAAAAATCTTATCTGGCAATTCATTTCCTGTTTACAAGGTTAAATGTAAAAAAGAAACAACTAAAGATTTAAATTAAATATTTTATCAAAACTAATTTGTAGTTAATAAATAGGCCCTAATTGTGAGCTAGATACTTAATACATTAAAACAGATCTATTTAGTACCCTGTCTAAAATGAGGTATAATTATTGTAATAGCTCACTAATGTACAGCTTAGGATATCATCTAGATCAGACTTATTTTGGCCAGTCAACTTGTATGCCAGTCAGACCGAGCAGGTTTACATAAATGCTAATATCTATCCAGTTCACCTACAGGTTCCGTACTTCCTGTCTTACGTTACCCCTATTTTTCTCCTTGTCAGTGGTTACCTTGATATCGGGTTTAGTAGCTAGCGTTTTTAATATAATTTAGAATCTGAAAATTTGGATCAGATAAAAAATGTGTTGCACTATTTAAGGAAAGTAAAGATGGAGGAATTGATTTTTTTACAATTTACAAATTGACTGGACCTAACCAAAGTTGATCAAAAATAAATACAACTTTGATTATTGTAATGCGATATAACAAGTTAAAATTACATAAAATATACTAAAATTATGTATTTGGATGGAATAGATGATGATTAAAAATTTCAAGAGTCTCTCATGGCACTTATACAAATTAAATCGATAATTTTTATGGTATCTCATATACTTTGCTAAAATAAAGAAAAATTTGGTTCAACAGCTGATTATAATGTATATAAGATGAGCATGTTCTCTGCTACTCTAGGCCTTAGTCGTATCACCTGACGTCCAATGTCATTCAATAGCTTAAAAAAGGAATATCAACTAATTTAGTGTTTTAACCACAAATAAAACATAAAAAGTAGTTAGTAACTAGTTGATTGATAATAGTATTAATTGTTGGTGATTGTAGTACAAACTAGGAGCAATAAAACTACAAAAACGAAAAACCTACTTATTACTACCTACTAGATTTAAATTGTCATGTTTAAACAATGGTTACGCTGCTTGATAATTAATATCTGTTAAAGCCAAATACGCTGATCAATTTCGATTTTTAAATTTGGATTATAGTAATTAAGTCATATTTTATATTTAAGCATTTTTTTAAGTATAAAAAAATAAATTAAAAAAGAAGGTATTATCTAAAAATTAAAATACTTATACGGTGCAGTGTGCATCATTCATTCATGGACATTTAGCATGGAGATGATGGCATTCTCCACCTGCCATTTCCACCCTCGTGATGAGTTCATTTGTCCGCAATTAAATTAATTTAAGCATTAATGTAATATATTTCATCAGGATCCATTTTTGGCGGTTTAAGAATCGATAAAAGTCCCCGACTTTATATTGTCATAGTGTATTCTCTCAGGGTTTGAAAGTAAACGCCATCTCCATAATTAACCGTTACAGTAGTCTAGTCAAATTATGGTTCAACCCGGAAGTAATTGCAAACTTATATATTTTGACCGATTCTTATGTAAAATTACTTGAGAAATACGATGTTGAAAAGTCACCACTCTCCGACGCAGCGCTCGCCTGCTATGGCCATAATTTTCAAAATGGTAGCTGTACTATTATAAGGTTTTGCTGAATATCTTTTGAACCGTTAAAGACAGCTAAATTTTGTAAATTAGTAAACTGTAGAAAATAAAATTTTGCACATTTTGATATACAATATGCATTAGTTGGTGTATTTAATAACGGTGAGATTGCTCTTTAAAGCTACTTTCAATTGTGAGCTTTGAAGTGAATTTCTTTTGATGGGAAAACCATATTACGGTGGTGTCAAAGGTTAATTATAAGCCTTTAACCGAGTTAACCTTTTACTACAGGGCCCCCAGATACCAAAAACACCATTCATAAAAAATTTCATATCTGCATATATATACTTATAAAGAAACATATATGGTTTCTTTATGATCTAAGCAACACATACACGCTTTCTTTATTTCTCAGTCCATGTCAGTCAGCTGACCAGTCAACATCTGCCTCCATATCGCTGGTGTTTTACACTGCTTTACAAGTGATTTTAGTAAACTATCGCATACTTTAAGTCTTAATAGTGCTCTTAATAGTTAAAATTACATATTAAAAGTAAAAATGTCTGCTAACTGTGGCGTCTGCAATGAAGAAGTGGTTCGAGATGGAAGTGAGGTTATGTGTAGCGGCGGCTGTCGTCCCTAACCTATTCCACCACAAATGTATCAAAGATGATAAGGAAGGTAAAAAGACTCGTGCTGGTGGTTACAAATGTAAGATCTGCAGAGTAGAATCAGCTAGCCAGAACGTGAGTACACCAGAAACACTTAATTTAAAAGACTTTATTTCTAAAATGATGCAAGAGTTCAGAGATGAAGTGTTGCACCAAGTTCACACCTTGAGCAATGGACTTGGTGAGTTGAAACAGTCAGTAGAATATCTGTCTGCTCAAACTGACACATCTAATGCCCTTATGAAAGAAATAAAAGAGGAATTGGCTCAGTTGAGGGAGGAAAATGCTGTGCTGAAAGTCAAGTGCACCTCTCTATCCAGTGAACTTTCTGAGGTTAAGGAGAGGGTCAGAAACCTAGAACAGTATACAAGGAAGAACAACATTGAAATTGCCGGTATCCCCCAAACACAGAATGAGGATGTGATGGAGATTGTTAAGGACCTGGGAACAGCCTTGGGAGTTAAAGTGGAAGAGGCCCAGATCACAGCAGCACACAGAATTCCATCCTTCAAGAAAGACCGACCACCATCTCTCATTGTGCAGTTTTTGAGGAAATCGCAAAAGGATGAGTTGATCAGCAAATTCAGAGGAGCCAAGACCCTTACTGCCAACCAGGTGAACCCTAGCTTTCCTAACCAAAGAGTGTATGTTAATGACCACTTGTGCCCTGAAAATAAGCTTCTGATATCTAAACTCAAAAGCAAATGCAATGATTTGGACTATGCTTTTGCTTGGTGCAGGGATGGCAAGTTCTTTGCCAGAAAGACTGAAGGGAGTAAAGTAGTTAGGATCAATTCATTAGCTGATGTTGAGAAATTGAAGTAGTTTCAATGTCAATGAAACCATTCCTAATGCAACAAAAAACTCTAATAAAATGTATTTCACCATTTAGTAATTATATTTTAAAGTTGTTATTAGGCTATGAGTATTGTATTTAATCTATTTCATGAGTAAGAAAACAGCATTTTAGGTTATGTGTTCTATATTTGTAGAAAAAACATTGTCTATGTAGATGGAAGAGTCTGAATTAGTTGATTTTAATACATTTTTTACTCCCCTCAGGAATGTAAAATGTTTCAATATTTTATATACAAATATAAGGAGTGTTAGGAAAAATTTTGATAAATTTTTATTAGAGTTTAGGCAAATAAAGAATGAAGTTACTTTTATTGTATTAAGTGAAATTTGGATAGGTAGTGACGAAGTAAGTTTTTATAAAATTCCAGGGTATAGTTGTTATTCATGTTGTAATGATAATTTTCGAGCTGGTGGCATTTTGTGTTTTGTAAATAACAATTTTATTGGATTAGTTAATCAAGTTAAGAGTAAAACGAACACTGCTGACACTGTTATTTTAGATATTAGGTTACATGAGGTACATTTTAAGTTGTTTTGTGTATACAGACTTCATGACTTTTCAGAGGCTGAATATAACCAAGAATTGACTAATTTACTTCCAGATTTTAATTGTGACACTATCTATATTGGTGATATGAACATAAACAAATTGCATGTAACATTAAACTCCCAAACATATGTAAATTTACTTAGTGATAATGGTTTCATGTCTGTGGTAAATTCTCCTACAAGAAATCCATCAAAAAGTTGTATCGATCATGTATTTATAAA
This sequence comes from Neoaliturus tenellus, assembly GCA_030545055.2. Taxonomy (NCBI): domain Eukaryota; kingdom Metazoa; phylum Arthropoda; class Insecta; order Hemiptera; family Cicadellidae; genus Neoaliturus; species Neoaliturus tenellus. The sequence continues at coordinate 35,828 of JAQYXR010000879.1, forward strand.
ACATCGTAATGTTAATTTATTTAAAAGTGCTGTTTTTGACATCGGACTTACTGATCATTGTTTGTTAGGATTAAAATATGACTGTTATACTAGATCAGATATTGTTAGTAAAAAAACAAAAGAAATTCAGGAAAAGCTCATTGTTGACTATGATCTGGTTAAAGAAAAACTGAAAAATATCAACTGGGATGACTGTTTTGCTTGTACTGATGTCAATGAATGCTATGAATTATTCTCTTCTATTTTAACTAGTGTGATAAGTAGTTGTAAGAAAAAAAGTGTTATTCAAACAAGACTTGATAAAGCCAAAGTTATAAGCACTTGGATTTCAAATAAAATTTTAAAAAAGATTGATAAAAGAAAAAAGCTTTATAGTATCTTAAGAAGAAGGCCATATGATCTAAACTTTATATCTTATTACACTAATTTTTGCAATAACCTACATATTGAAATTGATCAAACAAAAAATCAGTATTATGCTAATAAAATAAAAAATTGTAATGGTGATTCTTCGCAACAATGGAAAATTATCAACGATCTTACCGGTAGTAATAGTAAAAAAGGTGTGGAAAAGATAGAGCTGGAAGACGGCACATTGATAACCGAGACGGCGGACGTAGCGCGGGAGATAAACAACTATCTGATAACGGTACAATCAGCTAGGCCACAAGGTACAGTCCGCACTGCGCAGAACGCTCACGTCAGACCATTGTTGACCGCACCGGCCGGGGCCGCCGCGGCCTCACCGACACCGGCAACAACGACAGCTCGGGGTGTAGTTCGATCTTTTTTTATTGCGCCCGTTACTGAAAATGAACTCATGACAACCATTAACCAACTAAAAAACAAACGATCGTCAGGTTATGATTCAGTTAGCGTCTTTTTAGTAAAAAACGTTGCAGAAGAACTCAAACAAGTTTTAACATACATAATAAATTTGAGTTTTAATTGTGGTGTTTTCCCTGAAAAACTTAAGCTGAGTTCTGTCGTTCCAATTTTTAAAGCTAACAATTCTATCAAATTAGAAAATTTGAGGCCAATTAGTTTACTGTCAGTTTTTTCTAAAATGTTTGAAAAACTAATGAAAACTAGACTTGTTTCTTATCTTGAAAAAATTGAATTTCTCAGTGCAAATCAATTTGGTTTTCGGAAAAATAAATCAACCGAAGAAGCTTTAACAAATGTAGTCGATAGAGTATTAGAGAGCCTTAATAGGAACAAAAAAACCACGGGATTATTTGTTGATTTCAAAAAAGCTTTTGATTTAGTTAATCACAACATATTACTTAATAAATTAGAGAATATTGGAATTAGAGGAGTCGCTCTAAACTGGTTTAGAAGTTTCTTGATAAATAGAATACAACAAGTAAAGATTAAATATTTGCTGAGTACCCCTTTGGTTGTCAAGTCTGGAGTCCCCCAGGGTTCAGTTTTATCGGCTACATTATTTTTAATTTTCATAAATGACTTACTGAACGAAAATCTCTCGGGAAGGGTTAGTGCTTTTGCCGATGACATAGCTTTCTTTTACTCTGAAGAAGAGATTGAAACTTTATGGCATAACATTAAAAATGATCTAAATATTTTAAGGGGTTGGTGTATTCAGAATGACATGATGGTGAATGTATCAAAAACTAAATATATTAATTTTGGCTTTAAAGACTTTGATTTTCATAGTGTAGTACAATTTCATGATTTTAACTGCCAGGGAATTCCATGCAACTGCCAATGTTTGGAAAAAGTGCAATATTTTAAGTATCTCGGAGTATTTCTGGAAAATAAACTGACTTGGGAAAAACATATTACAACTTTGCATGGAAAATTGAAATCCACAATTAGAACCTTTTATTACCTAAGAAATTTTTGTGACTCGAATTTGATGAGAACATTATACTTTTCTCTCGTACAATCTAGATTACAATACGCCTTAAATTGTTGGGGAAACGCTAGTAAAACTCTAATAAAAAGATTAAAAACAACACAGAATCATTTCATCCGTATCACATTGATTAAGTCGTTGAGGGTTAGTTCTTTTCCACTTAACCAGCAGTTAAAAATAATGCCCCTTCAACATTTATTCATTTATAAAGTACTAAAAATTTTCTATTTGAGAAGTGGAAATCGTGGGACTACTAATTTGGCTTATGAAACCAGACAAACAAAGCAACGAATTTTCAGAACCCCAAAAGTAAACAAAGAAACCTTTAGACAATCCCTTCAATATCTTGGACCAAAGCTTTTCAATCAATTACCATTTAAAATTAAAGCTTCCATTAAACTTAAAAAATTTCTCTTCCTGGTAAAAGAGTGGCTTTTCTCGAAACCAGACATTAATTACCTAATTAATGTTCTTTGTTAAATCATTATTGTGAGCTTAAGTAACTTAATAATTGCAAAACTGATTTATGTTTCTATTTATTTCTTATGTCAAGATTTGGTACTTAATTTCAATTACACCATCATTGTTAAAATATAAATATTTACATTAGTATTTTAATAAAATTTGTATTTGATTTAGATTTATGTTCTTTCATGCAGACGCTGCGGAAGGCAGCACTGTTGACATAAGCTGATTTGTATTTTTCCTTGACTTGTTTTATTTTAATTTTGTATTTCTTATGTTACCTTTATGTAAACGCTGGCCAACTACTGGTTCCAGGCCAGCGTAATTCTATAGTTATGCATGTGTTGTATATTGTTATTTGTTATTGATGGAAATAAATAATTTATTCATATTTTTATTTATTCAAATATGTAGTTAAATTCCGGGAAGCTGGTAAACCTGTTAACGAAACAACAGATTTTTACCAAACTTGACATGAAGGTATTGGGCTAGGTCTATTTCTATTAGTTATGTCGATTGGGATTATGAGACTATGGGAAAAGGGTGATATACAGCTTCAAATTTAAGCTTAAATCCTGATTTTTGGCCGATTTTAGACAAATTTGAACCTGTATATCACTTTTTCCCATAATCCGATAATCCCAATCGACATAAATAATCGACATAGACCTTGTCCCACACCTTCATGTCAAGTTTGATAAAAATCGGACATTTAGTTAACAGGTTTACCAGCTTTGCGGAATTTAAGTATATATTTATAAATGTATCTCGATAAGTATAATGTAGATATGAAAATTTTAATGAATGGTGTTTTTGGTATCCGGGGACCCTGTAGTAAAAAGTTAACACGGTTAAAGGCTTATATTTAAACTTTGGCACCACCGTAATATGGTTTTCCCAACAAAAGAAATTCACTTATAAGCTCACAATTGAAAGTAGCTTTAGAGAGCAATATCACCCTTATTAAATATAACAACCAATACATATTATATATCAAAATGTGCCAAATTTTATTTTCTAAAGTTTATTAATTTACAAAATATAACTGTTTTTAACGGTTCAAAAGATATTCAGCACAAACTTATTAAAGTACTGCCGCCATTTTTAATTATTTGGCCATAGCAGGCGAGCGCAGCGTCGGAGAGTTTTAGACTTTTCACCATCGTTTTTCTCAGGTAGTTTTACATAAGAATCAGTCAAAATATAGAAGTTTGCAATTACTTCCGGGTTCAGCTATTTTTTAAGCTAATTTTACTAGACTATAGCGTATAAGCAAAATTATTTTTGATGCCCAACAATAAAAAATCAAACAAGACAACCACTTTTGAAATAAAAGATATCTACTTTCGTTATACTAGTCATGCCAGTACAAAATATACTCCATTTATACTTAACTATCTACTATTACTGTTTAAGGAAATAAAGTGAAATTAATTTTATTATAGATCTAAAAATACATGTTCTCTTTTAACAATTCAAATAGCGGAAATGTAGCAAGTCTAATAAATTGAAACATCACCAAGCTTAAAAACAATTACCTACAAACAAATTGCAGAAGAGAAAAGAAAAAGTTTCTTTCTCACTTTATATTAGTTTAATAAAAAGAGGAGGAAATTTACACGAAGAGGAAACCCTTGTAGAAACTCCTTTTAAGAAATAAAATTAAGTAAATAAGTATCCTCTTTGGGACTTGTCATGGACGTCAGACCACACAAGGGCGGCCAGTTTTCGATCATAGTGATATATTTCAAACCAAACTCTCTAATTAAGATAATCGATCAAGAGTTTTATTTTTAGTTATTTTGCATTTGCACCATAATATGTAATGGGTATACAGGGTGTTCGAAAAAATGTTTCAGGAACTCAGAGGGTTATTGCCCACATCAAAATAAGCAAAAAAATTCAAATCAACACATGTCCTAAAACGCTTCGTTAGTCCGCTAGCCGCCATTTTGTTTTTTACACTTAGTAATTTTTATTTCCGTAATGGTGTATGACTTTAATACATACAATGTCATACAACACACAATGCACTTATGTACGTCATACAATGTGTACGTCATACAATGTGTATTAAAGTCTATTAAATGTGTATTTAGCACTTAGGAAATGGTCATTGGCATATCATACCAATGACCATTTTCAAGAAAATAATTATTTTTTTCCGATTTTATTTTCAAAATAGCGGCTATTTTAAGTTTTAAAACTAAAATTTTTATAAAAATCGGTAAATTGTACAAAAGTTTTACAAGTGACAAAAAAGTTGACAAATTAAATTATCTCAACAATAATACCAAATTTGTAAAGACCCGACAACAAATAACGCAGTTGTTGAGATTTATATATGAAAATAACCTAAATTTGCATTATTATTAATGCAAAATCTATGTTTTTCTGAAGTAAAATCACAATAACTCTGATTTGATATTATTGTTTAGATAATTTAATTTGTCAACTTTTTTGTATATTGTAAAACTTTTGTACAATTTACCGTTTTTTAGAAATTTTAGTTTTAAAAATTTAAATGGCCGCCATTTTGAAAATACCCATAGGGAAAAAATAGTTATTTTTCTAAAAATTTTCATTGGTATGATAAATTTTCATACCAAACATGACTTTAATACACATATCCGTTACGGAAATCAAAATTTTAAGTGTAAAAATCAAAATGGCGGCTAGCGGCTTAACTAAGCGTTTTAGGACACGTGTTATTAGGAACTTTTTTGCTTATTTTGATGTGGGAAATAACCTAAGGCATTCCTGAAACGTTTTTCTGAACGTCCTGTATATCATGACGAGGAAAAGTAAAGTTAATTGGTCCCCATGTACTTAATTTTTTTTTACAACTAAAAAATTAAAATGGAAATAAAAATATGCTTTTATGAAATGATATTAATAAGTTGCAATTACTCCTATTAAAGAATTAATTAAACATGTTTTGGTTATTATTAGAAAAATATATTTATTACTTATGTAACGTTTTTATTCATCTAACATAATTTAGAACATTTTTTTAGGGAGAGACGGGAAAAATTCATTACGCACACAGGTGGCCAGCCTGTAGTTTGGGGCTCCCCTAAAAAACGGGTTTACCCACTAAAAAACCTCCTCTACTCTTTAGGATTTATCTAACCTGGAATTGTTTATCACAGTACGTCAGGCTAGGCCTAGATTTGGATTACGCCCGTTGGGCTCGCTCCTTATCCAGCTAATCGATCAAGGGATCTGAGGCACTTCGCGGTCCAGATCGGTTTCTTTTCAAGAAGGATGCCCCGGACGAACTGTGATAAACAATCCCAGTTGCCCTAATCCTCTAAGATCTTTTGGCAGAACGAGTCCACCGAAAATGCACAAACAATTTTTGCTGCCTCCAGGTAGGGCCCTTCCCTACGGGGGCAGCGGAAGAAGGTGTGCTCCGCATTGTCACGAAATGCAGTCTGGTGAACCTGTCTGGTGAACCCCGAGGTACTTGGCAGCACGAGTTGATTTAACCACTTCCCTTCCCACTCAGAACGGGACGACGGTGTCGATCCTCTTCTTCGTGAGGATCACAATCTCCATCTTACTGAGAGCAAGCGTATAACTTAGAACAATACGAACAAGCAACTCTTTAGAACAATGTATAACTAATCATTACATAAGGCATACATCACAAAAATTATAAATGACACAACCTTTTTAATAATAGGCCTAAAGGCGTACCTACGTTTGTACGATAATAAGGATAACAATACTTGATAAAATCAGCTATTCAAAAGATGTAAAGCTACAGTTGGTTGCTCAAGACATGAGACAGCCTGCCAGAGTTTGTGTTACACATGGGCAGGTTGGCTATATCTCGTGCAACATGGCGTGGATTAATCATTATAATGATATACAGTAAAATCATTATTAAGGTCTTCATTTAAAATTCAGGCTGTTAAACTGCCCATGTGTAGCACAAATCCTAGCGGGCTGTCTCACGTTTCGTGCAACCAACGTGCAACCAAATACGTAATACTCATTAATGTATTTGATTAGATTTGATGGATTAAAACGTAACTTTGCAAAAATTATCATGTACATATAATAATGTTATATGACCGAAGAGCTTAATAATAAATAATGTATATTAAGTCGAAAATAATGAATCAAAATTTGTAAATTATTCCATGGATAACAATCACTAGTTTGAACGAACTTTAATATTAAAATAATTTTAACAATAATTAATTAGTGGTTGTCATACTCCTGATTAATTTTTTCTATAGTTTTTACGTGAACCAGATTATGATTGACAAACAAAACCTCGATAAATATTTAATTTTTCATCGTTGTTAGACTTTTTAAAGTATTTATAAAATACATCACATGGAAGAATACTTGGAATGGTATGTAACGTTCTTCCGCTTAGCGTTTTATATTTCATGCACAATTATTTTATATTAGGATAGTTACAGACCTTGTTTTGGACCTTAACAGGAAACTATTATAAAAATACAACAAGGAAAAGTTCTCATAAAATTGTTATAAACTTTTAACACTCCATTAAGTAATTTTTTGGGTCGTGATTGAATGGGGTCAAACAAACTTCGGGAAGGTATGTATATATTTACAGATACCAATTTAGTTAGTTAATTTGTTTATAATAAAAAGAAAATTTGCTAAAAAGTGCCACATTATACCAGCAACCAGGAAACTTTTGTTTATCTTCTTTTTCATAAACCATTAACACTAATGCTATATTACCACCAAATTTTACCCATGTCTGTAATGTTTTATAAAGCCTTGGAATGGATAGAAGGTTTTGTTGTACGTTTATTAACACTTCATTACGTCAGAAAGCTATAAAATATTTTAAAATTTATTTCTATCCTTATTAAAAACGGGGTTAAGAAAAGTGCAGAACTATCCATATACTTTCTTTGATTTCCAGGACATGATTATTTTACAAAGTCCCAATGACGAAATTCTAAATTTTCCTCACAAACAAGGTTGTACATAACCAACAATCTTTGCGGCCAATATACCATTATAAAGCAATTATGGAATTACAAACTTTTCAATTACATTAAATTGTTGTTCGGCAACTAGAATTATAGGTTTTGCTCTAAATTACTATGCAACAAATGTTGGTTTCGCAAATGACGTGTTTGAACGTAATTGTCATTTAAGAGGTATTTATAGAATACTAATTTTTCCCGCGGCTTAGCTCGTGACTTGCCGTCAGGTTTAGCTCTTTCGCTACGCTCAGTCGCTGTCACACTCACCTTATAAATAAGAAATCGATAAAATACCTAAAACTGCAATTTCTAATGAGTTTTTTTCACAACATATAAATAATAAAATAGATACCGTACTAAGATTTTTTCAAAATATTTTTTGTAAAAAGTGACCTATGTTACTTCTGATACCTCCAATAATAGGTTGTCAAAGTTTCATGATGATCGGTTGTGTAGTTTTCGCGTGGAAGCGTAACAAACATACGGGCATTAATATTTATGATATTAAGTAGAAATATGCAATATATTCATCCATTCAACATAAAATGAATAAACCTTATAACTAAAGCTACATATAATGTTTGTGACGAGAAATGAGTAGCGATAGGAATTTCCTATATTGTGCGACCAAGTACTTGCTATCAAATATTTAGATTAGGTACTATCAGTCAAGGTACGCATTTTGTAGTGTTGAGGCTAGTCTTAGGACAAGAGTTAAACTATTTTATTCAATCTTCTATAATTTTTTATAATTTTAATTTTGATGAAAATAAATCGTTGCTGAAATTTCCTTTCCCTACGTCATTTTCTAAGTTTGCTTCTTTTGCGTACCAGCAAACACCGATACAAATTTGCGAATGCAAATGCAATATTCTGCACAATTCATTGCATTAAGTGGACTGCAATTTTAACTACCGATTATTTATAAATGTGGTAACATTTTTTCTTTCTATATCAATAAAAAATTAAATGTAAATTGAATTTAAATTCGTATGTAGGTTTAAATATTTTTAAATATTACACATATATAATACAGCTTATAAACATTTTACACTTTCAATTTGACTTGTTAATTTCCAGTATAGTTGGTGCACTCAAAGTGCACCAACTATACTGGAAATACAGTGTTTTTGACACTATAAAGCCAAACTTTTTGGTTTCAAAATAATAAAAAAACTAATGCATTGGGACGGTAAATAAATCATATGCATTCTCTTGGAAAACTTTGCTTCAATTAGAATCTCAGGATCTGTTTTAAATGGAACAGAAATCAAAGGAATCACTAAATTAAAATTTTAAAAAGTCATGTCTACTACACTTAAAAAATCATCAGCGGAGTCCTTCAAGGATCCGTTTTGGGACCTCTCTTCTTTTTGTTATACATTAACGACATAACAGACTTTATCCCAGAGTCCGAGTTCTACCTTTTAGCTGATGAGACTGCATTGGTTATTAGGGATAAAGATATCGGGACTCTGAAAACAGAGTCAAATGAAAGGACGATCTTAAAAAAATATGGAAACAGTCTTAGTTGAAGTTTATAAAAACTAATTATCTTTGCATTCAAACAGCATAGATACAAAATAAAAAATCTGTTTTTTTTTTTTTTTTTTTTTTTTTTGGAGAGGTGCAAAATAGAGCAATCGATGATAGCCGATTTTTTAGGGATAAGACTGGATGATAGGCTCGGTTGGGCTCAACTTAACAAAAGATTAGAGGGATCGGTTGCCCGTGGACTCTTTATCCTTCGCAGGACAAGGACATATGACAGCATTTCTCTGTCTCAGCTTGTGTACCATGGACTGTTCGAACCACACATAGCTTATTCAATCACCTTGTGGGGCTCAACCTAAGGGAACCTGGACAAGATTTTTACATGGCAGATAAGGGCGATTAGAGTCAGTCTGGGGATGCCACCTCGTGACAGGTGCAGGGATGTATTTGCTCAGCTTCCATTGACTTCCCAAGTCTTTTTTATATGAATCATTAGTATAAATATTATCCCAAAACATACAATGACTTTTTACAAATCACAACTAACACTAGAAATAAATGCACACACGCAGAACCACACCGTTTGACATTATTTGATCACAAAACCACATACTCTGGATTAAAACATTTTCAGGCATTACCAAAACACCTCCAAAATTTGAAAGCCCCCAAAATTGAAAGAAGAAGTGAAGTAATTTATCATAAAAATAATTTCTATGAAGAACGTTTTTTAATTAAAAAAACCTAGACTTAGACCTAGTTAAATTAAGTTAAAGTTAAACCAATTTGAACTCCAAACCATGTCTCAAGGACTACAGATGGAATATTCAACTATTCAAGTAAGTAAGGATAGCTTCACTTAAATTAGTAATTAGTTACCCATTACATTACTTACAGATTGTATTTAGTTAATCTCAGTTATTGTAGATTGTATTTAGTTAGTCTATTTGGTTATTCGAAGTGCCCGTGGTAATAAAATGTGCAAAGAAACATTGCAAATAGTCCTGGAACGGAGACCATATTACAGGACACTTGATCCGTGCACGTAGATACAGTCGATCCAACCGATCTTCGCACACATGTACGCACGCATAATTATTCAATGGTTCCCACGGTGTCCTACCATAACTTCAGCGGCCGCCGAGAGACCTGCGAAGCCACGCACACGCACAAACACATGCTGGCGCTGGCACCACTGGAGATTAGGTACCATGAACTTGTTCATAAATGAAGCGTAGATAATTATTAAACACTGATAGCCAAACTCGGAAAAGGTTAGCATTGGGAACCGGTTCGGTAAACCCTGGTATTGTTACTGTTGAGATTAATTTACACCAAGATAACAAAACTCAACTCTGTTTCTGACGAATTTGCGAACCTCGTATGATAAAATAGGTATTTTAAATTATAGACCACGCACACTAATAATTAATAGACCGCAATAATTAAATTGTACACAATTGTTAAAATGTAATTTCCATCTTAGTTTCATCATAGCACAGTTTTTTAAGTGTAAATGTATTCCAGTGTATGTGATTAATCAAGTAATTAATTTTTAAATTGATCTAAACTGTGATTCAGGAAAAAGGTTGAAGTATAAATGGAAGATTGTGGGAATATTCACAAAAACAACTCAGCTATAAACTCTTTAAACAGTATGGCCCAAGATAAAATTTAAATAAATTAGAATACTGTCGGATTTTAATATTTTTTCACTGATTCCCTCGATGATTGAAAGGCATTTCACCTCTTATTTCATTTTATTTTTCGACTCTTGTAGGTCTTTTTTGTTTGGGAAATAGTAATTCTTAACTAAGAGAAGGCAACAAGAAAATAAACGAAAGATATTAATGTAGGTACCATCACCCAGATAATAAATAATAAAAATAAAAAAAGTACTCATGTCTCACAAAATGTAAATTTAAAGTTAAAAAACTCAAAAACTACCGTCTTTTGCTCTAAATTGTCCAGGAAATGACAAAAACCGAGTTGCCGCTTAAGAGCATTAAACAGAATGACTGGCCGAACTTCAAACAGCCATATGTATTTGTTGATGAGCCTATCCTAACATTTACTGACTAGAGGGTGTGCCAAAGAATTTGTGTTGTACTTGGATATTGCTTTTTACATAGTATAAAGAACTACCAGCCCCACTTTTATCAAATGTGATCTGGTAAAATATAAATTAATATATTATTTTATAAAAAAAATCAAATCAATTTTATATAATGAAAAATAATAAAAAGCTGATTGCAGTGACTATAAGAAAATTGTAAGAATATATTCGCAATAAATTTGAAATTATTTTTTCTCAATATAAGATATTCAGGATTACGATAGAGGATTGCAATTTTCAATAATATTGACGTACATTGATGGTGATATACGGATGACCATTTTATAGGTAAAAATCACAATTACGAGCATACAAACAAGTTATTGGTAGCAAAAAAACTAATCTCACTTTATACAAGTAATAAGTATTTTTCCCCACATAAGGTATACACTTTTGGAAAATAAATGTTTTGAGTTAAGTTAAAGTTTTAATTTTTTATTTTTGAAACAAAGAATTTTAAAACAAAGGAAATTAAAAGAAAAAAGTACAGTTTCAGAACCACACTACGATGCCAAAGGATATTTATTCCACACAGATATTTATAAGACACAAAAAGCTGTAGACTTTAACTATTGTAACAAAAATATCAATATTAGAATTAATAGTCGAGCAAACTGAAAAAATGAGATTTTTAGTGACAAAAGTAGGCATATGCTTTTCTGTCAATCAATTATTAGGAATTTGAATTTCTTTATTTATTTTTACCTCATTCACTATTTCATTTTTTAAATGTAAATCTCGGAATTTTTGTACCATAAACAATGTTTTATTTTAATTATCTGTAATATTGATAAATATTTTGTTGTATTCAGAGTTTCTGATATTCATTTTGATCAATACTTATGTATTCAATTACAATAAGGATAAAAATCAATAATCGTGTACTGTATTAACAAGTTTATACCGCCAGGGTTGGCCATTGTTATTTGGACCCCCTTAACACCGGCTTTGGCTGCCTTATATTATATGCGTCTGTTTAATTCTGTCTAATTAGTGGAAGTATAAGTCCTACTCGTTACTGGCTAATATTAAGTAATTCAAGAACAAATTTTCCATATAATTTTTTCTATCACATTTTGCAAAATGAACTAGATCGACCTTTAAATAATACACTACCACTTTCATTTTGTATTTGTGCAATGTAAAATCATACCATTTTAAGTTTTTCTTGTAGTTTGTCGTTAAATAAAATTAAGGTTTTTTTATATTATCAAAGGGTCCATACCACACTTGTGTTAAATTTTTTAACAGCCTTCCATCCGAAATTCGTGATGAAAATAGGATATCTGTTTTTAAAAGAAAATTAAAATCTCATTTTATGCTAAAATGTTTTTATAGTGTTGAAGAGGCAGTAGCTTAAAATGTTAATTATAGTTTGTTTAATATTTATCAAAGATTTTTTTTCTTTTTGTAATTACAATAATTGTATATATGATGAATATGATTGTAAGTGAAACTTTGCATATGTAAAACCATTGACGTGTTCAAAATGTAAAAATTATTGAACGAATAAATGAGTTTGAGTTTGAGTTTGAGTTTAAGGTGAATCGTCCATTGAGCTTCGAGCAGAGTAGGCTCAAGCTCCATCTCCATGTTGCCAACGGTATTAATAACTGCAGTTTTTCACTAAAAATGTCTGTCACTTAGAAGATTTGACTCTGAGTTTTCTCAGAAATGCGGGTGGTGTTTGGGACATTTAACTATATACATTTTTTATAAATGTCGAGAAATATGTTTGAGATATTAAGGTTTAAAAGGACATTTACAGTTTTGATGGTATGAGTAATTTTCTGGGATATAATGGCCTTTTCAAAATTAATTATAAATGATTTTTTATATTTATGGTTGCTAGGAACAATCTTTTGTATGGTTGTTGTATTCAAAACTAATTTATTAATAACATCATTAGCTAGTCTATCTATTCAGACATCAACATAGACCGAATTACGCCCAGATATACCAAAAAAGTGTTATGTTTATTACTAGAATGAGTAACGTTTAAAATATTCTGTAGCAATTCCTGTACGGCAATAACGGTAAGAAAAAGTAACAATAGAAGCATTTTAGATTTATTTACGAATTTTTTCGGATCCGACGTTAAACTGTAGGTTCCTAGATGCCCTTGGCTGTAGGGCTTAATTAACAGTCCTAAGGAGAATGTTGGCCTTAGTCAGTAACAAGGCTACAAGATCGCGCCACAATCATCTTACACTCATCACTCATTCATACTTGGCTTAAACAACTTATTTAGTTAGGTCGCCATTTCAATAAATGTATAAAAGTAATAAAGTATAGACTACAGTAATAAAAATTAAGTTGTCAAACCAAACACATTTATGTCACACAACAATAATTTCATAAAATAAATTTATGACAAAAAATAATACTCACAGTTAGTTTCACAAATAGTATCCCAAACAAAACAAAAATTGTGCACAGTCACTAAAAACACAAATTTATCAAAAGCACACGATTAAAAAGAATACTTCTCTATAACAACTTTACAAGTTAACGTGCGACAATTTTCTACCGCGGGCAAAAAACTATTCGAGCACGTGATGAGCGTTGTGAGCATTAGCGAATGGTGCGCGGAAGGTGGAGTGAGTGTTTTTACCTCGGACATCGAAGCCTGGACGGCGGCGGCGGCGCTGGAGGGAGGCGGAGGACGCAGGAGCCTTGGACCCGGCGGCGACCTTGGGGACCCGGGGACACGCCGGGCACGGGGGTAGTGGAGTCCATCCTTGGGGATCGGGTGGTACGTGACAATAGAATGCTGATCCACACCTGAAAATGCTAATTCTGCTAATATGGAATATATAAATTCTGAATTATTTTCCATTTTGATTGGTTGTAAAACTTTGGAAACGAATTTTAATTTCTTTATGGGGAAATTCAGGCATTACAAAATATCAACATATCTCAAGATCTAGTCGCTCAATGTCAATATAAGGTATCGCACATAGCCTTCTAAACAATTTGGTGAATTAGAACTTTATATAATAAAAGAAAAATTGGGGATAAAAAATAAAATAAACACATAATTTTTGTTGAAAAATAAAAAATGTCTCTTTTCTAAAAATGTTATAAGTATAATTATCCTACCTAACTTTTTAGACATACTAATAGGGAATGGCCTAGATGACAAAAACTTCAAGTTTGTAGCTCAACTACTTTTTGAGATATATCATTGGAAACGGGTAAAACCTAACTTTTGGGAATCGTGCTATGAAATATCCAAAGGGCAAAGGCGTTGGACATGGATATTAGCGTCCTATATGTAATTATGCTGTATATAACAGTTGATATTGTTTTCCATATATGGTTTTTAAGGGTATCTTAAAAAATAAGAAAAAAAATCAAAAAAACCTTGCTATTTTTAAGCGTGTATCACCTTAATATTGGAAGGGGGTTCATAAGAGAATCACCCAATTCCACATAAGTTTAAATCACCACTAAATATAGGGAATAACTTACATATTTATAATTTGTGAACATTAAGTTTCTTCTTGCATATCAATTGCATTCAATATGAGTTCTATTCATTGCATTTAAAAGGTCTCTGTGATAGATCTTCCCATGTTCTTTTCAAAATAACAACTGTTATTAAGACTATGGCTTAAATAATAGTATGTGTTACAGGTCAAAGATATTTATACAATGCTTCATACTCAATCAAAAGTAGATATTTAAACGGAGATATTTGATTATGTACAATGTCTACCAGGGCTAATCAAAATTGAAAAAAGAACTTGTTTCATACAAATAATATGAATTGACAAAAGCCAAAACTATTCGTTGTAATCTTTTACTGAAACTCTACAATTTTTTACATTATTAGCCTAAAGTAGTTAAAAATGAAAACAAAAAAAAAAATTCTGAAAACACCTGACTGAACTGTGAAAGTACGGGCCAAGTGCTTCAGTATAAACATGTGGCTGTGCAATGTAGGCAGGTTTTGATCAATTACTGAATGTTACTAAAATAAAAATAAATTAAATATTTTTAAGTGTAATTTATTAAGATTTTTATGGGTGTTTAGATAAACTAAGTAAAAGAATCAAATATTTGTTTAATTATTTCATACGCAGATCATTATAAAAACAAAAGAATGCTAAAGAATAGTTAGATCGGCTGGTAACTCAAGAAATAAAACGTAAAATCAGTACAGCTTAACAAATGATACAGCAATGCAGCACCCTTTACTTGCTTAAAAATAAAGATGACGAATTACTAGACCAATTTCGACGAATCACGACTACTTGATTTCGACTACCTTTAAACATATATAGTCATAGGTCATAAGTCATTTAAGGCCAGAATGAACCGATTAAAATTTTAATAAGCAAAGTAAGTTTTTTTATAATGAGTACAATTAAATTCACAACTATTTAGAAAAATATAAACTTAAAAATAACTTAGTATAGTAAAACAAACAATTTATCACTCCTTTTAACCCCCAGTAGTTTCTTAAATTTTTATTGGTCTGATTCTAACTTCAGCTTAAAAGAGAAACCATTGTTCAACTTGATGCCTCTGTACAACAATTGGTGTTGGAAGAAAGAAATGCGAGTCAGCAAGTCACCAAGTCCATCATGGTCAATAGGAAACAAGCGTTTTCGGATTCAGCATTCCAGGAAAGGCTTATGTGACTGCGATCATTACTGCAAGGATTTGTGTAAGCTCTCTTCAAATCCTCAGCCCAAACGGTAGTGGTTGTTGAGTTAAAAAGATAAATAGGTGTTAAAAAAGTCTCTTGTAAGACTTATTGTCGTAGAAATTTAAATGCGGTTTTAGATCATAAATAAATTAAATTGGGTATTGAAAGAAAACAAGTTCAATTGATAATTGTACGAATTGATCGAAGAGGAGTTAAATCCTCTTACATGACTGTTTGTGCCTTAGTGTATTTCAATGTATGATAATAACTTTTGGAGGAAGCCTCAGATCGACTTTAAACTTTCTACGTAGCTTTTATGCGTAGTTTATAGATTCATACTCGTTGCCGAAGTTATACTGTGTAGTAAATAAACTAATGAACTAATGAATGAACTAATGAACTAATAAACTAATGAGATGGGAATTTATTTTTGTATAAAAATATTGTTTTAGTAGTGATTCAGTTGTTTGTTTCTAAATAACGTCCGTTGTCAGGCATCGAGTAAGAATTTTGAAACAGTTCCTACCACTAAGATACTACGAGGAAATCAATTAGTCATTTCACGAAAAAATAAAAAATAACTTACTAATACATAAATTTGTATGAACTAATACATAAATTTGTATGAACTAATAATGTAAATTTGTATGAACTTATAAACGTATATATAGACCAACGTCCATCTTATTTCATAAGAGAATTTTTATTAAGTAATTTAAATAAAAATAAAAGTTCTAATAATGAAAA
>JAQYXR010000880.1:0-51940 GCA_030545055.2 Neoaliturus tenellus
ACGCCGGTCTCTATAAATTTTTATACCACACAGGAAATGCAGCAATTTTCGTGTACAAGTATACGACGACAAGTCTGGGGTCGGGTTGACTTGCGAATGGACGAGTAATTACTTGCTACCGAAGTATTTACTTGCGTTTATTCACAACAAAATTGGCATTTTTCGGGGGTATACTAGCCTCTCAAGTATTTACTAACGAGTAAGAGTAAATACTTGTTTTATTCACATCAATTTTGGCGTTTACTTGTCATTCTAATGATATGCAAGTATTTACTTGTCCTACTCGTTTTTATTCACATCGCCCTTAATCTTAACTGCCTTAATTAGCAAGATTCACATGCCTACCAGTATCAGACTGACAGTCAACAAATTTATCATACATGTAAGTCATATGTGATGTGCAACCACTGTCTAAACACCACCGAATATCTTGTTTTGACACACTTCCCAAATTACATATAGCTCTAGTCTCGACTAAGGTATGGAGACCAGCGTGTTCCTCATTACCACCAACTGAATTTTGGTGACCTTCTCTTGCTCTTGGACAAAATTTTGCCTTGTGTCCAATTGATTTACATGTATGGCATCTAAAAGGAAATTTTGTTTGAAAATCTCTATGAAAACCCCTTGGTTGGGGCTGAAATTCGCTTTGCTTCTGAAATTTTCCAAGCAACGCTTCACTACAATTGTTTTCTTTGTTTACTTTTCTTGCTTCACATTCTTCTAATATTTTAATCTTCAAAGCTTGTGGAGAAGGTAATACATCCCTTGATTCAATGGCAATTCTGAAGTTTTCAAAATCATCCGATAAAGAATATAACAGCATGATAGCTAATAGATCATCATTTATTGCAATTTCCATATCATTCAATTTGTCAACAATGTCAAAAAATTCATTGATATGATCCCTTACATCCCCTTTTGGAGACAACTTTGTCAAAAGTAGCCTTTTCAAAAAATATGCCTTCTTTGCTGGACCTCTGGAATCATATATAGACTTTAATTTTAACCACATTTCTGCTGATGTGTTGCATCCTTTTATTTGTCTTAACTCACTAGGACTAATGGCTAAGATTATATCTGCCTTTGCTTTTGCATCAGCAACGTCCCAAATTGCTTTTTCTTCCTCACCTAAAGGCCTTTTAACACTACCTAAAACATACCCAATGTGATCATTTTTTACCAGAATGGCTTCCATTTGCATTTTCCATGTATCATAGTTTTCCTTTGTCAAAGGATCTATACTTATATTTGTTTTACTCATTTCTTTCAACATTTAAGTCTCATAATCTGTTAAATTATTAAAAAGAACTCTTTTATATTTCAACACACCAGTATAATCTATTAACATTCATACAATAAACAACACATGATAATATAAACAAACTGTAAGACATATGATTATATAATATTAGTTGAGGATGAAGTTGTCATTCCCCAACACGTGTACTGTGACAGCGATCCGCTCTGCCCTCTAAACAGCCAACCAACTGACTGTCCACTCATGTTTCAGCTATTGATTTACATGCCCGATCCAATCCTCACCCAACGCTGTCTTGAACATGGATGGATTATGAAGGCAGGGAAATTGTCATAGTGGACAGCCAAAAGACTTACCACAGTGTTATGACAAATTCGTTTGCTGTACCCAATGTCAACTTCGCAACTAGTACAAACCAGTTTTAAAGTTGTCCTGGGACCTTACTTTACCTTATACCTCTATCTTCTCTTTTGCCCACAACTTGGTATGATTATGTCAAATCACGTAGTACAGGATTGTATACAAACAAATACTTAAAAACCTTTTAAAAACATATATTTAAAACTTCAATTTAAACTACCAGCATAGCTACAAAACCAAAAGGTCATTATGAAGGAACTCATCAATGGTGTAAGGTACTGCTCTTGATAAAGCCTGTCAGCACCATCTGGAAGGCTCTTAGGTTCAGCTTTCTAGTCCTCAGCAAGGAATCTAGAATAAGATAAAAGAAAAGGTAGGGGTCAAGACATGCAACGCCCTCTAAGCTCTAGGTGTTCTCATGCACCTATGACATCAATATTTATTTATGTTATTATTTATTTATGTATATATCTGTTTTTGTTTATGTTATGCAATGTTAATACACTTTTTTAAAATGCCTGGTTGTTCAGTTTTTGGCTGTAATAATAATGAAAGGAAATGTAAAGAACAGTCAATTTCTTTTCATAGATTTCCAAAAAATGAAGACCTTTTAAATAAATGGAAACTTGTTTGTGGTTTAGGCTTAAACAAGGATTTTATTTCATTGTTTGCTCGAGTGTGTTCAACACATTTTTCTGAAGAGGACTATGAGCGTGATTTACAATCTGAACTTTTAAATACAATTCCAAGAAGAATATTGAAATCGTATGCAATTCCAAAGTTAAGATTGCCCACTGAATTCAATTCATCCTACGAAAATGTAAATGTCACTTTTACACCCTTACAACAAATAGAGACTTCACCACATCTTTCTGGGAATCCCAACTGTGTAGAAATAAATAGTGATGACTGTGGAATTACGTATAGATTGCCCACTGAATTCAATTCATCCAACGAAAGTGTAGATGTCACTATTACACCCTTACAACAAATAGAGGCTTTACCACATCTTTCTGGGAATCCCAACTGTGTAGAAATAAATAGTAATGACTGTGGAATTGCGTATGTGGACGTTAAGGAGGAGGAAATTAAACACTTACAGTAAGAGAACTCTCGTCTTTTGGAAAATAATAGAATCTTATCAGAAAGATTGCAAATTTCAGAAGCAGATAACCGTCTTCTAAGGTCTAAACTAGCCAAATATGAGTCAATTTACTTGATTAGTCAAAGGAAGGTTAACTGATAATATTATTTAAAAAATCTTTTAATGTAACTAAAATAAAAGTTAATACTTTTAGTAACTTATTTTAAGATAGGCCTACTTTAAATTTTTGTTACATCAGGCTCGCCCATACCTTAATTAGGCTATTTTACATTATTCATACTAAAACAATTTAAAATTAGCTTCAACTATTAATTAATGATTTCCCATCAATCTTTACTTAAGTTTAATTTTTAGTTTTTATTTCAGGTTATTGAGTCTGGGTCTTGCTTAAAATGGTCATCCGACGATCTGTTTAAGGCTATCACATTAAGGTGTCTCTCTAAGAAAGCAATACATTATATTAGAGATACCCTAAATTTTCCATTGCCAAGCGATTCTACCATTAAACGAAAGCTTAGTCAGATAAAAGTTCAACCTGGTTTCATTAGATTAAGTGAAACAATTTTACGTTCTCACAGCAAAATATTTACTGACTTTGAAAAAGATGTAATAATGTGTTTTGATGAGATGAAAGTTAAAAGTGAAATGTGCTACGATGTAAAAGAGGACCAAATTATAGGCCCCTTTAGCGGTGTTCAAGTTATATAGCTCTTATATAGTGGAAGTTATATAGTGGAAGCAGCCTATATATTACAACTTCGACAGACCTGTTGACAAAGAGCTATTTCATCAGGCTGTAAGCTTTATAGAATCTACTGGGTTTAAAGTGCGTGGATTTGTTTGTGACTTGGGACCATCAAATCAAAAGTTAATCTCGGATCTTAAACTTTCATTCGATTCACCTTGCATACAAAATCCGTTTGCTAAAGATCGTAACATTTGGTGTTTCTGTGATGTTCCTCACATGCTAAAATTACTGAGGAATCATTTACTAGACGATGATGGTTTTAAACTAGCGACTGGTGAGAAGGTAACCAAGGAAGTGTTTGAGAAGCTTGTAGAGGCGCAGAAACAAGATCTAAAGTATGCGTACAAGGTTACACCAAACCACCTGGTTATGAGTAGCACAGAAAGGCAAAACGTCAGAAAAGCTGCAGGAGTTGTTGTCCGGGACTGTTGCGTCAGCCATTTCATACCTCATGCCCGAGGCTAAATATGTAGCTGAATTTGTCAAGACTTTTGATAATGGATTCGATGTATTAAACTCCCGAGTGCCTAAAGACTCTAATAAATTGAAAAGTGCATATGGGACTCAGATATGCGACCAAGATGAAGCTTTAGAGAAGCTTTTCAACCTTTGTAAAACAATGAGAGCAGCCAATAAACGTACCCTTTTACCATGTCAGAAGGGTTTGATGATGTCTATAAGAAGTCTGCAAGGCCTTTATAGAGAGTTGGTTAAAGAGGGCTACTCGTATATAATGGCATCAAAATGCAACCAAGATGCTCTTGAATCTTTCTTTTCCTTGATCCGAGGACTTGGCCGTTTCTATGACCACCCCCTACCCACTTCAGTTACCCATCGCATAAGGAACATTTTGCTTACAAAGAATGCATCATGTGTAATAAAATCTACAAACTGTAATGAAGATGATGCATGCCCTATTCTTAGTGCGGAAGTTGTGGAAGAGTGCGGGAAGATACGCCTGGGGTCTTCAGTACGTACAGTAACTGAAGATAACGAAGAAACACTTATCGAAGAAATTGACGAAAATGAAGAAGTGTATGATGAGAAGAATTCAGAGGTAATCAAGGAAAATAAAGATGTTCTGAGAGTAATCGCCGGATACGTCGCTTATCGGGTTAAAAAAAGAAACTGTCCAACCCCTTTTGTGTACGGCCATCCCACACAAAAAGTCACTAGCACTAATAGTGATTGGCTCCACACTCTGTCTAAAGGGGGACTAATGTGTCCAACTGATGAATGGTTGTGCGAGGTACATAAAATTGAAGAAGAGTAGGTTCCATGGCGATCAAATCAATAATTGCAAGAACGTGATGAGAACCCTCTTCAGCAAAATTAGAAAACGTATCGACAATAAAGTAATTGATTTCGCAATTTTATGCTTTGTTAGAACGAGAACATTTATCAGGATGAAACACCTGAAGAAACAAAAAGCATCAAAAAAGAGGAAAGGCTACGGAGATAAAACCTCTGACAGTGGAAGAAAAACGTATAAGAAGTTGAAAAAATATGCAAATAGGTCAGTTTTAGAGTTTTAGATAGTTTTAAATGTTTTGGATAAAAGTACAGTATTTTGAAAAAATCCCGTTTTAGCTTATTTAGCCTAGAATAGATATAAACGTGATAGTCATTTTATTTTAATAAAAGCTCTAAAGCCTATGTAACCAATTACAAAAACATAAGTGTTCATAAAAACATAAATAATAATTGATTTAAATTCAATAATTTAATATTAAGAGATTAAAACATATAATCAAAACATTTCCAAGTTAAACCCCTATTTTTTAGATAGGCTACAAATAAAGTTAGTTGTGCTTCTTATTCGGAGTAATTATCATCACATAACCTTCTTTAACCTTTGTTCAGGTTAGTTTTCGGAGTTAAAATCTTTGGCAACATTTGACAGTTGTCTGAAATTTGTAAACAAAATATAAAGCAGCTGATGCACCATGCACCGGCTACGTCATGACTTTTGTTTACGTGAACCCTACCTAGTCTAGTCTATATTCCTTGGTCCTCAGAGGAAATTTGTTACAATACCCCCGTTGCAGTAGACCTGCGTACTCCATATTTCCAATGGAATTTCAGATTATTAACTATCCCAATAAAAAAAACCATATGATCAAGTATGTAGGTTTGCTGCCATGGGGGGTAGTTAGAAAATCTATGTTAATCAATAATTGGTCAAGGTAAACACAAAATAGTATCAAGCTCTGTCAATTTTTATTTACCCCGGTAAATCCCATGGGAATGAGTATGTAGATTTGCCGTCATACGGTATGGGTTTTGTAAGCAAGTATAAGTTAAGCCCTGTCTAGATAATGAACATACAGAATTTGATTAAATTATGTCAATAAATAAGCAAGATATAGGGTTTTCTGGATTTCCCACAAGAATAACATGGGAAACACTCTTTTGGATTTTCTCCATAACCAGTTATGCTAAGATAAAAATTCAAAATACCAATTTTTTTTTTTTTTTTTTTTTAAGCTCTTTTAAATGGTTTTGGTAAAAATTGATGAATTTTGAAAATTGAGGTCCAAAAATGCCAAAAACCCATGTTTGACCCCTTTGAAACCCCATAGATAGATAGATAGATCGTTTATTGTCATAAACATTTTACAAAAATGCATGGACAAACGTCATGTAAATACAATCAATAAACTATTTATAGGACATAAATAAATTCAAATTCATTTCAAAGTCATTGGAAGTCAAATAAAGTATCCAAGTAAAGTAACGTTATTACTAATATTAGGATTCCATAACAGCAAATGGTAACATATAGTGAGCATTTATGATATCAAATAACTTAATATTGCAAGATATAAAGGAACGCTTACCGTTTTTAAAATCTTAACAATCCAAGGGAAAGCTTAAATTTTTACAATCTTAACAAGACACTAAAAGTCTAGTTGTTTAGAGGTCAATGTCATAAAACTCATCAACACTAGGCCTATATAGACATTTGGATGTAAGAAGAGATTTAAGTTTGGTTTTGAACTGCATAAGTGATAATGATTTGATATCTGGTGATAGAGAATTATAAAGTTTTATGGAAGTATGGTACCAATTGTGCTGTGATTTACTGTATCGGAAAAATTGTGTTCTTAGAGAGCCATTGTTTCTCGTGTTATAGTTATGGATTTGACAGTTAATTTCGTAATTTTCTAGATTGGTATGGACTAATAACAACAGTGAAAGAACATACAAGGACGGAAAAGAAATTATGCCTAGCTTAAGAAAAAGAGGTTTGCAGTGTGTTCTTGGGGATACATTACAAATTAACCTAACTGCCCTTTTCTGTAGTTTGAACACTTCTACTGATTTAGAACTATTTCCCCATACAGCTACCCCATATGATAGCAATGAATAAATCTGAGATACCTACTAAGTAATACATCAGTGTTGACTGTGCCCCTTAACCTACGTATTAGATATAAACCCTTGGTAAGTTTGTTTTTTACGCGATCAATGTGTTCATACCAATTTAGACTTGTATCTAAGGTAATTCCTAAGAAATTAAGGGAATGATTATTAGGTTTATCATTTTGCTTACAACTAAAACTAAACTTAATATCCCAGGTCTTGCTTACATTTAAAGAGAGGTTATTGGCTGAACACCAGTCCTTTACCATTTCTGTGCTATCTTCTATTATCTTATTCAGTTCAAGGTCAGAAGTGGCCTTAATTTTTAAAACGAGATCATCAGCATATAAATAGGCATCTCTACATGGGTTAACAAGGTTATAAGGTAAGTCATTGATATAGATTTTTGAATAATATTGGACCTAATATAGAGCCCTGTGTGACTCCAAACTCAACAGTTTTACTACCAGAAAAAATACCAGACTTAAAAACAAATTGCTTTCGACAATATAGGTAAGAATTGATGATCCTAACAGAGTCAACACTAAGTCCATAGTAAGTCAATTTTTTCATTGGCAAGCTGATACAACCCCGTTCCCAAAACTCATTAAAATAGACCTGGTCTTACACCTTCATACCAAATTTCATCAAAATCGGAGGTTTCCTTCAAAAGTTATCGGTGGTACCACGGACACACACACACACACACATATATATATATATAAATATATATATATATATACATATATATATATATATATATATATATATATATATATATATATATATATATATATATATATATATATGAAAATGAACAAATGGTGTTTTTAGTTTCTGGGAACCTCAAAACGAAAACGTAAAGTGGTCCCGGGCTTAGGTCTTACCATGGCTACTATCATAATAGCGTATTCCCTATATAGGGAAATTAGCTAAAAGTTTATAGCAGAAACACTTAAGATGGTCTGAGTTCTAGCAAAGCGCACCCTAGGGAGATCAAGTTGAACTCGGTGTCTAGTGTTGTGAGGATGCACATTTTGACAAGCGATAAAGTTGGTAATGTTATATCGTAACGATCTGGGTGCTCTTGTCAAGGTACGAACTCAAAATGGAAAGATCAGTGTTATTAACTCCGTAGAAATCCATCTTTTTTATCAAGATATCATTACAGACACAATCAAGAGCTCTGTTATGGCCGCAGAGTGTGGGAGAAAGCCCTTCACGGTTCTAAAGGCGTTTCCAATGGTGTCCACAACCTTAGCCACACCATCGACCGTGGACCTACCCTTACAGAACAGCCAACTGTATTTGGGAGAAAAGCTGGTGATGTTCAAAGAAGGCTTCAATCTGCGGTTTAATGACAGCCCTAATAACCTTTCCAAAAATAGGAGAAATAGAAATGGTCTGTAGCTCTTGAGTAATTGGTAGTCCTCGTTTCCCCTTTTTTTAAGGACAGTTCTTGATGATGTGTTCTACACTCCTTAAGTTCTCTAAATTAAAACCTTAGCCTACCCTATATAGTCACCCTTATTACCTACATAGATTCTCAATGCATCCTTAACCCTAAACAATGTTGATTATTTTTACCGTAGTCAATAGCAAATTAAAAAAGTCGATATGCAATTTAATAGATAAAACCAACCTTATCAACGCTGCAGATTTAAAACTATTTGCAAAAACAGAAAGAGACATTCTGAGAGCCATCAGAGAATATGAAATAACCTAAACTCAAAATTAGATCAAAATTTGGGTACGTTTGATCAGCTGATCAAAGCTGTTCATCGTACTTTTGGTTTGCAGACAGCTTGTGGCCTTGTGGCTTTAGAAATAAAATGAAAAAACAGCTGACAGTTTCAAAGACATTGAAATAAAAGTTTAATCTTAATTGCTAATTTTAAATTAAAACTCCAAAAATCCAATAAATTTGTTTAATTTTAGGTTAGGCCTTTCGTTATCAAAGATAACATCTTCAGACCAATACAACTGAACAAAATTTTGTTCAGTTGTATTGGTCTGAAGATGTTATCTTTGATAACGAAAGGCCTAACCTAAAATTAAACAAATTTATTGGATTTTTGGAGTTTTAATTTAAAATTAGCATATATTTCCAATAAGAAGAGCTTTCCGCAATGATTTAATCTTAATGTTCTCCTTGATCACTTAAAAAAGGTATAATACATCAGTTATTTAATTAATTATCTTGGTGGATTTAAAATTTACAGACTGTAAGACAGGACATAAAGATTATCTTAGATGTGAGGTGTGCAAAAAGGGTGACAAATTATCTTGGTCAATATAATGCTTTAAATTGACCAAATTAATTGGTTTTAAAATTTTTAATACTGTAAAAAATATGTTCTCTCACTCTACAAACACTGTATTACATGTCATCTGATTAGTGACAGATTTAGTGATGGCAAAATTTCTTGAAAAATCGATTTTTCGATATATCGATGTATCGAAAGAGTAAAATCGATTTCGATAAAAAATTGTGAGCAAAAAATCGATATTTTACGAAAATCGATTTTTTATCGACGCTTTGAAATAGGTAATTTACTTTGGAATTAAAAATATAACCAACAAATATTTAATTAATACTATTAATATGACAGTATTTGTAGTCAATGGTCACACCTTTGATTATATCATTGATTTTGTAGATAGAATCAATGATTAACTTAAATATCTTCTACGCATGTATGGAATACACTACATTATTTGGTTTGAAATAAAACAGAGTTATGAAAATTAAACATTGTTTGTTTATTGAGTAGATATATTAGATCGTAAACTAAAACAAAATGAATTAAATTACTTCAAATGCTGTAAGAGCTAAATTGCGTATAACATCGCAAGACTGGAATAACCACAGTTTTTGTTTTGAGCTATAGAATCAACATGTATTGGAAAGCTAGATAAACGATAAACACAAATTCATATAAGCTCAATGGAGTAGGGAATTTATAAAAGTTTTAATGTCATTCGAGGACTATTCAAATATTTTATTTTACAGTAAAAGTTATTTTATTGTCGTTGGTTGCCGATCTTGAACAGAACCGTAACATCTAACCTTCGGTAACCAAATCTCTATTTTTCAATTAAATCTTTATAACAGCAAATTTTAACAAAATCAAAGGATGAACTCTATTTTGAACTGCTTTGTATAAAACGGCATGATAGAGTATACATATACTTTACATGATATTTTGGCCTATGCGAAATGAGTTAAGCGATAGTCATAGCAACAATCACGGCCATCTCTATTCTCTAGTCAACTCTCTACTAACTAGCAATGACCTTGCACCAATACAATAACTTATACAGCCAATACTCCTCGATCAGTCGGATACAGTGGACTACCTGGGTGTGAGGTTGGACGGTGGTCTCACATGGAATGAACATGTGAGTAAACTTGCAAACACTTTGTCTGGGAACATTTTTGTTCTTCGGAATATAGCACTCTTGAACAATCTCCCATTGTCAAAACTTGTCTATTTTAGTTTAATTGAAAGCTACATAAGATATTCCATTGTACTTTGGGGAAATTCTAGTAAACATAACTTGAACAGGATTTTTGTAATTCAGAAGAGAGCAATTCGTTCAATGCTAAGACTTAGACCTCAAGACTCATGTAGACAACATTTTGTAGAGTTAAGAATTATGACTGTTCCCTCTCTCTTTATGTTTGAAGTAATTTGTTTTGTCAGAGAAAATAATCTCATTCAGTCTCACAATCATCTTTACAATACAAGAAATAGACATTTAAACCCTTCAGTGCAACATAGACTCACACTTTTTGAGAAGAAACCTGATTATATCGGTCGAAAGCTTTTTTCAAAATTACCCCCAAGTTTAAGAGAAATCAACGACATCAAAAAATTTAAATCTCAGTTAAAAAATCATCTGTTGGAAGAGTGCTTTTATAGTGTCCCAGACTAACCCAAATTCCTTTTCCAATCAAATTTGCCTAGCCTTTTTTATTTTCCTCACTAAGTTCCTGCCCATTGCCTTTTAATCCATTTGACAAGGCTCCTTTCGCCGCATAAGTTAGGACTATGACCGGTCTCATGCCCTGGAAGAGGGTCTACGAGACTACAGTGGAGAAGTAAGTAAGTAAGTACTTAGTTATTTTACTTTGATATTTTGGCTCTAATGCAACAAATTTTGGAAATTGAAAGCCAAACTAAGGTTAGGATCTTAAAATATACTGTTTTAGAGGAGTAAAAACCGCAATTCTTTGTCTTTTACCCGACCGATTTTAAAATCGATATTTTTAGGAAGAAAAATCGATCTCAGAAAAATATCGTCTTGAAAAAATCGATGTCAAAAAATCGATGTATCGAATGGTAAAAATCGATTTTTCCGAAAAATCGATTTTATTTTGCCATCACTAGACAGATTTGAAATTCTAGCATTATCATTGGCTGGTTTCAGAACAGGATTCAGCAGAAATCAAGATTACGTGGACTTTGTTCTTTTTGTGATCTGTCTGTCTAGCCCTAGCCTGTGTTGTTTTGTTGGTGGCCAGAGAAACTGAGTGAGTTATAGTTATATGGTTTTTATGAATATTTAGATGTAAATAAATCATTAAGTAATTCGATTTTTAGTCCTCTCTTCATTGGAGCATCTCCTGTTCAATTACGATACTCAAAGTTATATCTTGTTATGCTAATTCCTCTACACCAATCAGACTAGCCTATGACTATATTGCACCTATAATACAATCACTGGGCTTCAATTTTTAAGTTAGTTAATTTAATTACTTTATCTCTGAAAATCAAGGTAGGAGAAGTGCCCACTTTTGCTCAATGGTATTAAGGCTTATGGTATGTGAAGTTGAGGGTTAAATTTTATAACCTTTTAGAGCTTCTGTCAAATTTTAGATGTTAAAATTAAAGTATGCTCTATTATGAGCTGTAATGGTTAGTTCATTTCAGGCCTCAGACTAATCAATCTCCTGATTTGTTTAATCAGCCTACTTTAAATCAAACTTGGACTCTTGTTGCCGCCTTGATCATCATCACAGTAGGCCTATTTAAATTTGTTTGGTCACTGTTTTGATCCTACATCTTGTGGACCAACCATTTTACATTAGCTCTTTCAGTGCCATGGAACAATGTATTGTTCTTCGTCTATTTCCCGAGAAATACCAAGCAATGATACATCGTGCCTCGCCTTTCTCCGAAAAGTGTGAAACAATGATATAACTTATAGGTGCCCTACCGATATCCATATGGTGGACTTATACGGGAATATTAGTTGTCTCAATTGTCATTTCAAAACACCGATGATAGTACGGTAACTATGGAGATACAAAATATCGTTCTCTAGCACTTTTGGTTCAAAAAATTTTTTTTTCTCATGCGCTCGCTTCCGCCGCCTTTGAAATCCTAGCACTTTTCAGAATTTATATGATTAATTCCTCAGCTCTTCTCAAAAGTTATGTAACTTAAGGCCTAATATTTTTTTAGCACTGAAAGGGTTAATCGATGCTAATTTATTACAGTACACTCTCGTTCATCGGACTCGGCGACATCGGAACTCCGCTTCATCGGAACTGAAAATCTGGATATTATTAATTTTTTTTCTTATGAAATAAATAATTTTTCCGTTTTAGCGCCTGCAATTTCTATTCGTTCTATCCGCACAACAGTGAAGTATCACATTTTGCATCAAAAGTCATCAGGCGTTTTCCATAATTTGTACCAATCGATGTGATTTACGAGGCCGTGGAGTAGGCCTATTCGCACAAAAATAGAAAATAGAGGAAGGGGACAGGAAGTGAACGCTTCCTCCGCGTCGACCGCTTCCCAAACTGTCATTCAGTCTGTCTCGCGTCACGACTGCACCTGTGTTACGTGGAAGTCAGTTGACTGCTGGAATATGAGAATAAAGATTTTAGATCTTTATTTCCTGCGTTGTTTTTATTCCTATAGGTTCATTGTTACCATGTTCTAAGTTTGAGTGCCTTATTTTCATAAAATCTCTTGTGTTATCTTAAAAACAAGAGTGAATACAATCACGATAGGTCACCGTACGGGCGGAAATGATGACTCATGACGGACTCCGCTTTATCGGAATTTTTTGACATCCGAACCGGCCGTCCGCCACATTAGTTCCGATGAACGAGAGTGTACTGTAACGTGTAAGTTTAGGTCTTGCATGCTTATTTTATTTTACCGGTAGTCCTATGCATCAGCCTGGATTTAAATGCAGGTACCGTAATGATTGTATTTCTATAGCTCATCTATTTGACCTTAGTGTAAAGAGTGAATATTTGTTTGGTAGGCCTACTTCTAACTTAATTTTTAAAGTAGACCTCTCTTACCCATTTATCTCCTAGGCTATCTTAGATGAGAATGGAAATATTTATTATATTTATTAAGCATTTACATGCAATTGGTATTGTCAACTTAGCCTAAAAGATGGTTTTGGTGAAATATATGTAAGTTTTGCCTCTATGAAAACTCTGTTTGCTTAGCCTAGCCTAATAACATATTAGAATCCCTGAGTTGGAAACCACCTAAGACCTAGACAAATCTAACCTTTTATTTATCTCTGACTCGTAGGTAATAGCTGATGTATAGATGTTCCAATGACTGCACGCAGACGCCGCGTTGGCTCTGAGTCTGAGCAGGTGCCGTTGATTGTGTCTTCCACCAGCGAATGGAACGCTCCGCTACACCTGTCCTATGATGGTCCTGAACACACTGACCGCCAAAACAGACAAGGACTCAGCAAACCTTTAGGTAAACTTGTTCGTGCTTGTGCTACATTATGAATTTGAATGTAAGTTTTAATTAACCCTCCACCAGGCGCAATGATATTGAAAAGTCATCGGAAGTGAGTGAAGGTTGCCTCTGCAATCAATAAAAATGAGAAGATCATTCTTTTGAAAAGGATTCAACCTACAGTAGGCCTACATTGAAACATATTTTTGAATTGAATAGGATTACTTTTAATGTAGGCATACTTTTATATACATAAAAACATAGTATACAGAATACTACAATATTTTATGTGGGAAGGGGTCTAGTGTTTTTATAAAATCTAGATAGCTTAGGTACACATCCAATAAGGGTATCAAAGGATTGAGCTGATGTGAAATAAAGTCTGTCAGCTGTATTCTTTTTACACAGTGTAAAATTCTTAATTCTTCCAAATTAGCCATAAAATGTAAAATTTAAATTTGCAGTTTGTTGAAAATATAGTCTATGTATCGATTGTAGGCCTATATAAAGGCATTCCAACCTAATTACCAATTAAGTTAGTCCATAAAATAAGGATATATCCAACAATGTGGTTTAAATACTAGTAAAATACTAGAAACCTTTATACCGACTAAACAAAAAAAATAAAACAATTATGATGAAAACTACGGCATGGACTAAGTATTTTTACAATTACGGTTTTTGCTGTAAAGTGATCAGATGCAAGCCAACTGAAGAAGACAACTCTGCGCTGATAGCCATGCGATCGGGCACAACGTGAAAGGTACCTCCACAAAAAAAAAAAAAAAAAAAAAAAAAAAAAAAAAAAAAAATATATATATATATATAAAATAAAAAATTGAAACCTTTATCACTATATTAACTATATCCTAGAATAAGAATAAGAATAAGAATCCTATATTGTCATTAAACACAGTTGTGTAATAGACATGGTCAATAAAATAAGTCGGACACGACTTACAAAAATGGTAATAAAACATACAAACAATTCATGAAAGACTAGGCTAAATATTTTAAAAATCAACAAAATCTGACTTAGGTAAAATGGGTTTTAACAGCACATTTATTTAAAATCTTTAAAATCATCAATAGTTAGTTCAAAAAATTCCTTTACTGAATATAAAGGATGCTTTAGCAACCCATTGGTTGAAACCAATTTAAAATGAGCCAAAGATTCAATATTTCTCACATTGACAGGAAGCTTGTTGAAAAGTCTCAGACCAATTACCTTTGAACTTTTAGAAACTTTAGTCAATCTACAAACAGGAACTTCAACATTATTTTTAGATCTAGTGTTATGACCATGAACATTTAATCTCTTTACTAAATTAACTGATTCTTTCTTAACATCTAATAGCACATACAAAACATACAAACTAAACACAGTTAAAATATTTTCACATATAAAGATGGGCCTACAATGATCTCTGTAGTCAGCACCTGCTACAATTCTCACAGCCTTTTTTTGTACTAACAACACATCCTGTGCCCCAGCAGAGTTTCCCCAAAGGCAAATACCGTACAATAATATACCTTGAAAGAAGCTATTGTAGGCTAGCCTAAGGTAAGTCTTTGGCACATTCCTGTTTAATGACCTTAATAAATAGACAACTCTTGATAGTTTATTACAAATAAAATCTGTATGATTATGCCACGTTAACTTTCTATCCAACACTATACCTAACAATTTAACATTACTTAACTGATCACAGACGTTTGAATCACTAGCCTTAATATTCTTATTACTAAATACTATTGTTTGAGTTTTGTCATTGTTAAGTACAAAGCCATTTCTACCAAACCAATCAGATACACTACTAAGGGCATTACTAGACTCTATATTTACAGTATTTACATTTGGACTAGAATTAAACAAGGTTGTGTCATCAGCAAAGCACACAGTTTTACATGGGACATTCACATCAATATCATTGACCATGATTAGAAACAGTAAAGGCCCAAGCACCGATCCTTGAGGAACCCCACACGAGACATGGCGTTTATCAGATAGCTTATTATTGACAGAGACAATCTGTTCCCTATTTTCAAGGTAAGACCTCAAGAGTGACAAAGCTGTACCTTTAATTCCATAAAATTCGAGTTTGGTCAAAAGTGTTTCATGACAGACACAGTCGAATGCTTTACTGAGATCACATAAGGTGACCCCAGTATCGTTTCTCATTTCAAAATTATTATGTATTTCATTTACAAGATGAGAGACAGCCTGAATTGTAGATTTCCCAGCTCGGAAACCATACTGAGAACAAGAAAATAGAGAATTCATTTCAAAAAAGCTGTACAACTGACTATGAATAATTCTCTCTAGTACTTTGGCAAATATTGGTACCAAAGAAATTGGCCTATAGCTAGCAGGAACATCTCTAACGCCTTTCTTAAAGATAGGAACTACTTCAGATAATTTCTCTTAGATGGAAACATACCTTCAGTGAGACACCGATTGAAACAAAAGGTTAAAGGCTCTAATATCACAGGTAACACTGCCTTAAGCATATCACTAGACAGGCCATAAACATCACGACTTTTGGAACTTTTCATGAACTTAACATGTTGCACCACTTCTTCACATGACACTATCTTCCAAACCAAGTTGAGTGCTGGAACATCTTTGGCCTTCAGAAGTTCAGCTGCTGCAGATGGGACGCCCCCGGACCTCTCAGCCACCTCCAACACCGAGTTGATGAAGAACTTGTTGAAGTCATCAGGCTCCACAGGTATACGAGGTTGATGTCGACTAGTTGTTTCTTTACGGATGGCCTCCCAAGCTGCCTTACACTTGTTGTCCGATTTCTCGATGCAATCTGCCACATACTCTTTCTTTGCAGTTTTCAGCTCTTGTTTATATTTTTTCCTATATTTAATTAATGCTGAATGGGATGCTGGAGTGTTAAGCGTTCTATGCTGATCGTGGAGAGCTAAAAGGTTTTGCCTACTCCTTCTCAATTCTTCATTATACCATTTTTGGCTGGTTTTTTTAGGCCTACTAGAGTACCGCTTCATTACCAGTGGAAAACATTCATTGAAACCTTTCTCAATTTGATCAAAGAATAGGTTGAAGGTTTCTTCGGCATCTTCACCTTGGACTAACACTGACCAGTTTACACCGCTTAAAAATTGAACGTAATTATCAAGTCTAGGTTTAGTTATAGGCCTATGGTAGGTCACTGACTTGTGCAGAATATTATTTTCACTAGAGTTTGTTCTTATAGGGGCCAAGCTAAATATTACCGCTGCATGGTCCGAAAGACCGAATTCCTTCACTGAAGTGTGATACGTTCCATGTTCAAAATCAGTTAACACATTGTCCAGAACTGCTTTTCCTCTTGTAGGCGTGTAGTTGGTAAAATGAAGGTTGTACTGCCTCATGAGCCTAGCAAGCTCTCGTTGAATTGGTTTGGTATGTTCAGCCACCAAATCAACATTATAATCACCACCCAGTACTAGGCGAAGGGTAGATTTTCGAGAAAGTAGGTCTAACAGCTTTTCAAACTGACCCAAAAATATCTGCACATCCCCATTGGTAGACCTATACACACTAACCACTACTATATTGCTCTCAAGTATAACTGCAGCTACTTCAAGATGTTGTGTACAGCAGAAACTACTCACATCCATAACTTTGTATTGAATTCCATTCTTTACATATATGGCTGATCCACCATGAACCATGTCTTCACGTGCATAAGAAGTAGCTAAATGGTAATCCTTTAAGTGGTAGAAACCCATTTCTTCTGGCTTAAGCCAATGTTCAGAGATGCATATTATATCACTATTTGTTTCACTTAAAACTACATCCAGTTCCAATGTTTTATCCCTGATGGACTGAATATTCAGAAATATCACAGAAGGAAGAGTACTACTGGTAACTGAAATATTTGACACTCCATCACAAATGCTTGAGATAGGCCTAGAAACTCTAGTTGACATAGGCTTATGTTTTTTATTCCCTGTAAGTACAGGCCTACATTTCTTGGCAACTGGTTTCACAAAACAGTCATTCACTAGATTCTCAGGGCAGTTTTCTATAGGGCCTATACTAAAAAAACACTTTCTTTATGGCCCATTGGAATAGGTTGCTTAGCTACTTCACCAGCCAACTGAATATCATTTACAAAGTCCAAAATTCGATTGACTAGATACACTTTACCTAACCGGTTAAGGTGGAGGCCATGATGAGTATGAAACCTTGCACCAATAATACTCAAGTCCACTAACCTGACATTGCCAAAGTGTTTACATACTTTCCGTAACTGTTCATTTGCCTTTTTAACCTCTTCATTGACACAGGACCATTTTGGAAGATCATAGCGATGGGGAATATTAAAGACTAAAACGTTAGTGTTTCTTAAATCTTGTAAGCGTTGTTTCAATGATCTCACTAAATTTTTTGTTTCATTGGAGGCCACGTCATTAGTACCTGCTGCTAAAACAGCAACATCCTCCATTTTTAGGTCTGAACACAAGGCTTTGCTTCCTTCCATTACTAGATCAAACTTAGCCCCTGGCTTTAACACACCAGATATGTTGTGTACGCTTCTTTGCCTAAGTTCATCTGTTACAAACCTACCCTGGCTATCCGAGAAGCATTTAATTTTCACTTTTTTTGGAATTCTTGGTTCTTCTTTGTTGAGCTCCGAGCCAGTAGATTTTGGTTTCATGATGTGTGAAGAAGTAGGACTAGGCTGATAATCTACCTCACAAGCTTTGTTCTCCTCACTGAGCAATGAAAGGGCATCAAATCTGTTTTGTAACGGTGGAAAGGCATTAACAGTAATTTCATTGGAACGTTTCTCCAGTCCATTTTTCACATGACGATTTTTCCTTGGAGGCACTGTCTCCCATCTTCTTTTATCATTTTGAGCCATCAATTTGTTGTCGCATAAAGTTTCAGTCACGATTTTGTTGGCGTTACACTCGTTCTGGTTCTTCTCTTGAGCCCTTAGTAGGTTAAGTTTTTCCGTTTCTAATATTTTTACTATTTTTTTCAAATGTTCTAATTGAGTCCAGCATTTTCTTTGTTTCTTCTTTTGTATATGACACAGCCATTACATGATTTAATTGACACATCTGTATCACTAGGCCTACTTTCCGCTTCTAGTATTATATTATTTTTGCATTGTTTTTCCTGATTTAGTTTTAACCTCAAGGGATTTTATCTGTGATAAAAGATCGTTCTCTTTGGCTTCAAATGCCTTTTTCTGCGCTATCATACACTCTTCATTTTGTTTCAATTTATCTTCGAGTTCAAGTATATACAGAGAATTTTTATTTTTTGCCTTGTGAATTTCTTGTTTTTAATAATTCATTTTCATTAAGGATGGAATGGTTTATCTCGTCAGCCAGAGATGAACAATTAAATGAGTCTTGTGAACTATTACCGGTAACATTAGTTTCAGATTCTATACTTGGATCATTAGAAACGATTAGTCGGCATTTCAAGCACTTCCATTCATCTATGGAGTTGTCATTCTCCATAACTTTAACATCATGGAGACTTAAATTGGCACATTTAAAATGAATCCAGTTACTACACTCCCCAGTACACAAGATCCCTGCTGACCTCACATTTTTATCACATGTCCCCACAAGGGTATTTGCCCATCTTTAAGTTTTTTGCAAACTGTTATTGAACCAAAATGGCATTTACCAAGTAAAAAGGCAATGAATATTGGGTCAAGTCCTATTCCTAACAACCAGTGAGCCTAGGCCTTCCTTGGTCAAAAACGCTAAACAAGGCCTGAAGGACTAACGTATAGCCTAGAACTACTTGTGAAACATGTACTCTGTTTATTTATAACAAGTACACATTTGATTTATCCAACACCATAAAGAAACCATTTGGAACAATTTTATGGCATGCCAATTAGTGTAGTGAGTTCTAAAAATTAATTCAGCAGTTTGCCAGGCGGTCTAACCTCAATTCAGCGCAGCAGTAAAAAAACAAGACTTCAATATTCACAGAACTCCGAGATTAATGTCCCAGTCGTTTAATTAGAATATAAATCGGACTTTCTATTAATTTCCTTGAACAAATTTAATTAGAATATTAAAAATTCACAATCTTAAAACTCACTATGTAGAATTCACGTCAATCCATTACGGAAGTCCTATACTATAAACTAACCTATCTGAAAAGCCACTGAGAATTTGCCTCAAACATTTATTGTGTTTTCAATTACTCACCTAAGCTATGGGTAGAAGACTGTGCTTGAGGAACCAACGAGGAGCATCCACTTGTAGATTCGCTGGTTTCTGAACAGTCATCACCTACAAATGATCAATTGATTCATACTCGTGGCTAGACAACTGTTTGGATTCACAGAAGAAAAGAGGAACCACTAGATTGAACCTAGAGTGGATGGTATGGGATTCGTGAACTCAGGTGTGAATTTAAATATCTAAAATTGAGTTAAAATTTTTCATAGTACAAAAAAAATTTTAAATTAATTTTTAACAATTTTATTGAATTTTAATTAAGTTTTTATTGTTCAGGATACAAGGACGAACTTAAGCAGCAAAATACCTTCACAAGAGGTTATATTGAACAACTAAAGACATTGATTAAAAGTATTGATGGGCCAATTCCAGAATTTCTTGATTCCGATTCTAAAATTTGGATCTCGATTCTGGATTTTGCATTCAATACCGATTGAGATAATAACTTAATATATTGTTATTCTTATGGCCAATTTTCAATACTCGAGTCTACGAAACAACGTATCTGAAAAACTTTAGGACCTTAGGGGTTGATATTTAGCATAGATGATCATTTATGTTTGAGGGTCCTCATGGAATGGCAAATAAATTTAGCTACGCTTGCAATGGTTCAGAATAACTTATATAATTTATTTATAAATGAAACAATAACCATGAATAGTAATGGGGGGAAAACAGGTCCTCACCGTTAATTTTAGAAGATATCTGCTGTGCCGGCACTGCAGGTGTGGAAGCTATTAGCTCTGGTCTTGTGTCTCGAGAGCTCGGTCCCGCAACCGGCTCTCCCCCTCTAACTGCGATGGGACTGATGTCTTCTGCAGCTGAAACAATCAGATGAAAAACGTATTACTATTTGTCCAAGGATAGTCACACACATTGTGGACTATATTGGTCATATGAAATAAGTCTATTGATCATACGAGACTGGCAAAACTACCATTACAGATAAATCTATTGTTTAAAACCAATTTAAAATATAACAAACTATTTAGAAGTCAAGGGCTTGATCATGTAACTCAGTAAACATTTAGTTGTAACACTCAATTTTAAAGGAATTTTATCCATGTTAGGCCATTAGGATATACCCATGGACTTCACATAATCATTATCAGCTGTTTAGTTTTATGTTAGTTAGGCCTAGTCAAAAAACTTATTAAAAACAACCCTGACTCCTGATTAAGGAATATTCTCTATTTGTTTTGCCATGTACTCCACATGGGCTATAGAAAAGAAAATATTGTTTGCAAATAAAATATGAATGATTTCTACATATTATTACAAAAAAAAGGAGACGTAACAGAATGAGATGGACGCGTTACTTGTTGATTGTTAGTCTAGGCAAACTTACTGTATTGATCATTCCTTAAAAATTTCTGATTCACTGGTGAGTTGTATCGGTTGGTCCTTGGCTTCTTGGCAGCTGGCGCGTGGTGATCCACACTGTCAACAAGATTCAGTTCCGCTCTGGTCGTTGCTGGGGGACGAGAAGTTATCGTCGAGGAGAGGGAATGTCCAACAAAGTCACTAGTATTTGGAACCTCCGAAGGGGACATCCATCGAGAAAACCATGAAGACGGTTGTGGCAACAGTTCTGTCACTCTTGATGCCACTCTCTTGACAAAAGACTGCAAAAAGTAATTGATAGTGTTAGCCTCCAACAGGTTGTAGCTGTGGGTAATCTAAAGATACAACATTTTTGTCAATCAAGCAAGAAAGGTGAAAGGTGAACCGCACGTTTGTGTTAAAGAAGCCGGGACAGATATAGGAATTTATTTATAAATATGTCAAATTTTATGGAAAATTTTTGTGAAGGGAAATTTACTATTTTGTTGTTAACACCAGAAGGCCTACTACGGTATAGGCCTACATAGTAACTACATTAGAATCCCACTTAATCGACCACCTTTTAACCGTTACCACATGACGGTTACGTTTTTAACCAGGATACCACATGACAAAAACAACTTCCTTTTGACTCGCCAATTTTTAAACATGGCTTTAACAGGTATACCATACACTAAATCATATTATTAATCAGCTTTATCAGACTCGATTTTTAGTTTTTAGCACAGTGCCATGGCACTACGTAATGACATGAAGTTGCTGTAATTTATTTGTTTTGTAGATTTTTTGTAAAATTTATTTACCAAAAAAAGTTTATCACACGGAATACAGAGTCTTATAAGAACAGGCCCAATAATTAACATTAAGAGCCTGGTTTCTCGTAGCAAGTTTAAACCTAAACTGAAGTTTAAACCCGAATTGCCCATATGTTTAACCGAAGTTGAAATTAAAGGTTGGAGAAACCGGCCCTAAGCCAGTTGATGCACACACGCCTTTAGGTGGTTGACCCCAGGTAGCGTCTAACTCATAGTTCATCCCTCATGATCACAGCTCTCGTAACCATTAAGTGTTAACCCAAGTATGCCAACGGCGAACCAAAAGCACAGATAACCTATTCGTACAAAAATCCAAGAGCTCTGTTTCTTCCTGTGCCAGGATTTAAGATCTGTTATTTGTTTGTAACGCAACAAATTATAGCCGGGGGAAATAGAAACAGGTGGGTGAAAGTCATGTTTTAATGAATTTAACATGTAGTTAAATGAGAAAAAAATCAGCTGGCTTGTTAAAAGACTTGACCTTGACACGCCTGTTCTATTGCCACTGACTGTAGTCCCCTATCCCTCTCCGTCTTTTATACCAATTCGGGTGTATCTATCTATACCTATTCTTTGAAGCACAGATAAAAGAACCCTCTTTTATCTGAGTTGAAGCCTGCTTCCTGTCGTACTAGTGCGGAATGTCTTTTCTTTCAATTACTCATTAAAAAAGAAAAATTTCAATTACTCGCGTTGGGTGTTAAGAGTTCAATACAAGGTAGATGCAGCTAATAGCCAAAGCCCAATTATGTGGTTCAAAATGCGACTTTTCCATGAGTACAGTGTACTGTTTATTTTACCTTTGAAAAATTATTGTATAGCACAGTATGTCCTAATCTTTTAGATTGCACAACTAATTAAAGATCCGTGCTGTCAAATTTAAATCATCGCTTTTCGAAGTTGAGGTATTTTTGAGCAGGTTGTTTGGCAACACTAGCATTTTCCCTGTGTTTCTTAAAATGATCTAAAAACTGAGTAATATAGTTAACAACGGTAACTTATTTACTTTAAGGTTTTTACAAAATGGACAATTTTTACAAACTATTAATTTAACAAAGTTATTAATAAACAGGTCTACATATACCACTGTCCGATTAATGAAGGCAGATGAAGAGTGGCAACTAACTGGTATGTTTGCAGCATAGTCACGTGAGGCATAAAACCTAGACTGACAAACCTAACCTTACTTATACAACCCGATGTTCAAGAGAATTTTGGTTTGAAAACCCACCCTTTCCATCAACGGAAGAAAAAAGCCTTTGAACTATCACAATCTGATCCGAGCGCTTCGCTGATTGTGTACTTGTACAATTAGTCCTAAAATCCATCACAGATCAGACGAACACCTAAGTCATCTGCTGTGTCCGCTATTTGAAGCTTTTTTTAGATGAATTGTAAACATTAGATGGAATTTAGAAGGTGCAATATCTGTGGGGTTGTGCTTTCTGTGTAATGAATGTTTTCCAACGCAAACCATGGGGACCCAAGGCTTGACTGGCTAAATCGGGAATTTCCTAGACTGAAAGTCGGGTGTCTGGTCATTTTGTGTATAACTCTACATTAAATTCATTAGGTTATTTAAGAGCCCAATAGTAAACAGAAAAACTATCAGCAAATAATTAATGATTGTACCCTACATGTAAAAACTATTTCTGACGAAAATTGTTCCCTGTAGTGTAGGCTTCAAACAACAGCTAAAGACCTACCAAAATTATTATCTAATGTGCTACAATGACTGCAAGTGAATACAGTGTAGCTTAATATAGTACTACAACTTAATACAGTAAATTTAAGCTTTTAGAAAGTTTAAACTTGATTTTACCCTTGGATAAGTCAAGCCAAAGTTACAACTCATTGATAATGATATTTTTGGATCAGGGCACCTTAAATCAATCATCAATATGTTCGCTGCGGGGCACTCACCAGTGAGTGTTCATGTGTCCATTCAGTTGCTGTGGAGTGAAGTTAGGGGAGCTTTGTTCTTTGTTTAATATTTTTTTAATAGAAAACATTCACAATAGTTAAATAAGTTATTAAAAAACTAAATATACCACATAAATCACAAAAAAAACATCTCTACACCCTACTTAGCGAATATGACAATATTTTTGTTAGTATGTATCGTGTAAATATGTGTAATGTGACTTATACACTTGTGACAACGGTAGAAAAAGCCTACCAGCGAAGAACCTATGTTAATTTAGTGTAATGTACTCCGTCCAGCTGATGATGGCCTAGGGCGAAACGCGTCCGACGCAAGTTTTAACAGGATTGATTGACGTAAGTAATACAATTGAAATACTACTTAGGGAACCCAGCGCTTTCACTGAGTTCTGTGCGTCACGACCACATTTTTAGTAATAACTAATAAACATTACAATACAATCAAATCCATCTTCATATAAACAGAATATGCGGGATAAAATACATTTTATCTCCATGATAAAAAATATATAACTTATCAATACGTAATATTTAAAACAGTTTAAAGTGTCTGAATGTCCTATGTGTCATGTAGAGAATCGCCCTTTAGTAGGAATGGGGCCAAGTTTTAACGCACGAATAGCAATTTTACTAGTAAAATTTTTTAAATAGGCCTATATTAACTGGGTACCTCTTAGGCCTACCGAAAACATCATCGCTTAATCATAGTATGAGCCCATAATATGAATCATAAATGTCGCCTAAGTCGCACGCTGAAAAGCTATCCCGCTCAGCCATTTAGATAAGACTAACGTCAAATTGCGAGCGATGGAACTTTTACAGTTTCAAGTCCACCATACACGACTCTAATAATTAGGCCCCTGTATTCTCTAGAGGATCTTATAGACAAACCGCTTTTCAGCTAAAATGAAGGCAATAAAGGCTACATTCGGCAATGAGGGCAACAAGTAAGGTAAATGTCCCAAGTACCGACACTTTAAGGCTGAATTCCAGGTAGGTTAAGTAAAGCCTGAGTATTATGAATGAATTAATTTAGCCATTTCAAAAACTTTCAGATTATGTACATTAAAAGATAATAGAAAAAAACATTTTTTGACAGTTTTTAAGCATCTTAAAGTTGTGGAAACAAGTTTGTCACTTTTCTAAAAATACCAACAACAATGAAAAAAATACTGACATCTCATGTCCTAAATACCAACATTAAAACATTTTAACACTGTTTTGAGAGGGAATATGAAAATTATAACCCTAATAAATAAAATTTTATGTTTGTTTGTGTTTTTCATTCTCCTATAAGTTAACACAACTTTTGTTTTAGTATTTTGTTTTTATTTTCTCTTTAACAACCCATTATCGGTACTTGAAGTAGGCTATATCCATTCTCCAATGGGGTGAGCACTTCAAGCACTTGTAATGTTATGTTAAAGAAAAATATGATAAAAGACTTAAATAGAACTTGTTTATGTGTGTCAATTGAAAGTTCAATATCTGCAATAAAAAAACACGCAATTACCGGAGAAAAAACAACAATAAGAGATTACCGAAATTGGACGGCATTAAGGGTCGTTATCAAATTAATGGCCAATTTGAGAAAGGTAAAAAAATAAAAAATAAAACAAATTCAAAAACAAGTTATTTATTAGTAGTTCAAAGTAAATGAACTACAGCATAAAACCTTACACATATCAGAGCATAAAAATTACATTTAAGACTGATTTTCCTCATTTCATTTCAGGAATACACAAAGAATTTTCCCCTCGCTCACGTTTTTTTTTTCTTGATAAAAAAAGTGATAAAAGAGTGGTAAAGTCAAATGTTATAAGGTGAATGTTAAAGGTAAATGTAATTACTAACACCTACATAAGTTAAAACGAGTTTAAATTGATTATTGTGTTCTTTAGACTGGAAAATGTGCCTTATTTCATTTTAATCTCAAAAAAAGTCACTTAAACTTTTGATTAGATATTTTGATAGATTATTTATTATTTACAAATATAATAAAATGATAATAAAAACTATAAACTTTCAATTAATATAAATTTTTTAATTATTTACTTTCATTTGATATTTTTTAATATAGAAAAAGTGATCGTGAGAGAGTGAGCGAGAGGGAAATCGCCGTGAGCGAAGGGAACTAATAAATAATAAATGATAAACTAATAAGTAAATAAGTTGTATCAATTAATAATGGAAGGTGAAGTAATAATAAAATGTGTTATTACAATGATAATTTCAAAGGGATTCCCCTTATTCACGACTCATCCGTGAGCGAGGGGAACGTGAGCGAAGGGAAAATGTTGAAGGTCTTTAGTTTTTGAACCGACTATACCGGCAGTATTGTGCAACCCGTTGTTTGAGGTTATACCGGCTTCATAATCAATTCTAAAACTACCATTGCTAGTTTTGCTGTAATAATTATAAATGAGTTATGGGAGTGAGCGAGGGGAACAGCAATTAATGTACGCACGATTTCTTAGCTGAAATGTTTTAATAACGACCTAAATATGACAATTACGATGCTGCCGTCCACAACACGTCTTCCACGTAACTTCGGCCGAGCGTTACTGACAGGAACGGGAGAAATGAAACGGTCCCGCGGCAATTTGGCAGCAAATTCAAAACATCGCTACACTTTTATTGGTCTTGTAGAGACACGGAAATAATGGTGAATTATTTTGAAATCGATCAGATTTCAATAATATTATTACTTTATTTCAAAATATAACTGTTATATGAAAAATCATGGGCAATTTACATAGTTATTTTTTTGTAAATTTGGATGGCTTTTGTCAACTGAGAACTTAGACTCTGAGGCATGGAGACAGTGAGCGAGGGGGAAAAATTAGACACATATTGTTTTTTTATTACACATTTATTTTCATTCAATAATTTTATTTAAAGCAAGATCATGTTTAATAATGTACTTACTATTTTACAAAGCTTTATTTGCATGAGAAAAATTATTTTAGTAATTTTTTTCCTGCAGACACTCAAATTGGCCATTAATTTGATAACGAACCTTAACCGCTGCAGACACTTACTTGTCACCCTTTAAAAAAAAGTTCAATAGAACTTGTTTATGTGTGGCAATTGAAACTTCAATATCATCAATAAAAATGCCAACACACAAAGAATACACAATTTTACGAGAGAATAAAGAACAACGAGAAATTGCTGATATTGGACGGCAGCCAACTCACTTGCCAACCCTAAAAAGTTACTATTGTAAGATATTATGTTATATGATTAAATCTACTGGATTCGTTTGTATTCCCAAGAAGGATTAAACACTGAGTATGCATGACAGTTTGCAGTAGATAGCGTGCAGACAACCCCTACAGGTGGCGTGAGGTAAGCGTAAGCCCCTCAGGGGGATCGGGGGTCGGCTCTCATTAGAGGGGAGGCGGACCTTTCCCCAAGACCGCTGTGAGTCAGTTGCTTCGGGCAACTGCACTGTGATGGGTATCACAGCCTGCACGGGGTGCCACTGCCCTAGCTAAAGGCGGCGGATCTAGACTTGGCGGTCGATAAACAGCCCCAGAGTCGGGGAGCAGCGACTCTGGTAAGGACCTGGGGCGGAGGTGAAGATCATCGGAACGGCTCAGAGTCCTCTTCAGCAGCAGGCGGAGCGAGAGGGTCGCGGTACGGCTGCTTCACTGCCAACCCAGATCTGGTATGTGTGCAGCGGTTCTGGGGATCTACTGACGGGCGGAGTGCAAGGAGCATGGAACGGCCGGCATACTGCTAACTTTGTTGTTTCAGACAACATGGCAGAACAGGAACAATTGGAGACTACCCCAGGTGGGTCAACGCCTCGGCGTGAATCCCATGCCTCCCTTGTGGAGGGCATGCCCGTGGATTCTGGGGAGGGCAATTCTTCTGCTGATGGTGTCACGAGACATTTTGGGGGGGAGCATGCAGCTGAGAGAACGGAGGCTTCGGCCGGGAGTTCCCTCGCTGCGATCGCTCCTCCAAGTCACAGCTCTCTCGATGTGCTTGAGTGGGCACACCAGTCCGTCCCGGTCGGTGCACCCCCCTCGAGTTTCAGCATCGACAATCGAAACCTGGTTCTCCGAACTGAGGAGGCGGCAACGCATGACCTCGGTATGGAGATCCAGGGCATTAATTCATCTGTTGCAGAGAACGATGAAACACGAGACTCCACCCGGCCGAAACTGCGGAAAAGTGAAGCTTTCAAGCTGATGAAGGCCAGGAAGGAGGCAGACGGCACCTGGTTGCCGTCCGAAATCGACGAGTGGCGTAGGTCGAAAGGCCTTTCGAAACCTCAAAAGAAGCGCTCAAAAGGAAAAAGAAAGAGGAACGAAGAGACTCCGAGCCCTGCAGAAGACCAGCAGGGCTCTGGGATCTCTCCCCTTCGAAGAGATGCTAACTTGGTTGTTTCAGAACAGCAGAGGCAGCAGCAGGATAGACAGACCCCGAAGCGTCCCAAGAGATGGGATGCGAGGCCGGGGGAGTCAGGAACTGCAGCCACTGCGGACAACCAGTTGTCATTCAAGGACCAGCTCACCAGCTGGAAGATGGCAATTGCTCCCGATGATTATCCTGTTCCAGGTTCACCGAGGAGCAGTTGAGGACTTTGCAGGAGAAGCTGTTCGAGAAGGTGATCACAGCCACCACTCCGCAGCAGATCCTGAGGACGTATCCGGAGAAGGGTGCTCTTGTTATCACATG
Source organism: Neoaliturus tenellus (assembly GCA_030545055.2). Taxonomy (NCBI): domain Eukaryota; kingdom Metazoa; phylum Arthropoda; class Insecta; order Hemiptera; family Cicadellidae; genus Neoaliturus; species Neoaliturus tenellus. The sequence continues at coordinate 28,601 of JAQYXR010000880.1, forward strand.
TGGTAGCGAGGTCACCCGGGCCTGGCTTCTCGAAGTGGTTCCTGGTCTGGGTCCGGTCGGGGAGGGGGGGGCCTGATGTCATTGTGGGGGATGACAAGGATCTCCTACGTGTCACTAAGGTTCTCCTTCGGACCGATTGGATTCTGGCCAAGAAGGAGCCAAAAGAAATTCTTGACTGTGTTTGCAGGCAAAACCCCGGTGTCTCGACGGTGGATTGACGAGTCATCAGCTGCAAGAGAGAGGAGGAGTGCCAGACTCTCGTGCTTGCGGTTGATGGTGGCTCGGCCAAGAAGCTGAAGGACCACGACTGGAGGATTTTCCTGGGTCTGAATAGGGTGCAGCTCAGGGTTCTCTCTGGGGCTCCCCTTGATGATCCGGGTCCTCCAAGCTAACATCCAGCACAGTAAGGCCGCTATGGCGGTACTGTGTGAGACCATCTCCAGTGGGATGGTCGACTTTGCACTGATCCAGGAACCCTGGATCAGAAACAACATGATTTCAGGATTGGGGGCTCCTATGGGGCGGACCATTTCTGGTCATGTCAATAACCCCAGAACCTGCATTTGGTCCTGTAATGGGATCAAATGTGTGCCGGTTCTGGAATTCTGTTCCAGGGACGTCACCGTGGTCAGGACCACGTGCCAGTCGACCGGAAGACACCTGCGGTTGGCATCGGTCTACATGCCGATGGACACCACGCAACCCCCGCAGGAGGAAGTCCGGAGGCTGGTCGAGTATGCGACCGGTTCTGGCACCGACCTCTTGCTGGGGTGCGACACCAACTCCCACAACACGGCATGGGGCTGCAGGAGGAATGATAATAAAGGTAACATTTTGTTAGATTATCTTGTCTCTAGTGGACTCATGATAGCTAATGTGGGGTCGGAACCGACTTTTGTCAGTCGAGTCGGACAATCGGTTACCGTATCGATCTCACATTGTACACAGAGGGGATGAGGACTGAGATTACTGATTGGCATGTGTCTCAGGAGCCATCCCTCTCTGACCACAGACATATAAAATTCCTTATAGGCAACTTTTCACCTGAAAAGAACACGTTCAGAAATCACAAAAGGACGGACTGGGCGAAATTTAAGACTGTTCTGCAGGATAGAATAGAGGAGAGTGGCCCTCTGTACTCCAGAGACACAAATCAGCTAGACTTGGCCGCTGATTGCCTGGGTGGGGACATCGTGTCCTCATTTGAGGACTGCTGTCCACTGTCAGCGGGACGTCAGGGTAAGTCTGGGTGGTGGAACTCAGAACTTGGCAGCCTAAGAAAAGGGTAAGGGCTCTATTCAGAAGGGCTAAGCTAAGTAAATGCTGGGACGCCTATCATAGATTGCTAACTCAGTACAACCTTGCAGTCAGTAGGGCCAAGAGGCTCTCTTGGAGAAGCTTCTGCAGCGATCTTGAAGGTGTCTGCGAGACATCAAGGATATACAAGATCCTATCAAAGGATAAGTCATCTTGTCTTGGCTCCCTCGAGGGGCCTGATGGGATCATGGTCCATAATGCCAGGGACGTGCTTGAGATCATGGCAAGCACACATTTCCCGGGGAGTATAATCACTCAGTCGACCGACGAGGTGAGTATGGGTGCACGGCGGGCCAACTTCACTCAATGGAGGGTGGCGGGCCGCATTGCAACTCACAGCCGGATTCGCTGGGCAGTCAATTCACTCAGTCCCTTCAAGTCACCGGGACCTGACCAGGTGAGGCCCGTTTGTCTTCAGAAGGGAATAGAGATCCTTCTTCCAGTTCTGACGGCATTGTTCAGGGCAAGCTTGGCCCTCGGACACATTCCAGAAGCCTGGAGCAGCTCTCGGATAGTCTTCATTCCAAAACCTGGTAAGGCTAGGTACACGGATCCGAAGGCGTTCCGCCCAATCTCATTGTCTTCATTTCTCCTGAAGACTCTGGAGAAGCTGGTGTCAAGGTATGTGGGGGATACCGCTCTCAAGGCCAACCCTCTCCATGAACACCAACATGCCTATTTACCAGGAAGATCATGCGAGTCTGCTCTGCATCAGCTGGTAAGTAGGATTGAAAAGTCGATAAGTGCAAGGAGGTTGCACTTGGGGCCTTCCTTGACATTCAAGGCGCCTTCGATAACACTGAGACTCAGGCTGTCATTAACGCAGTCATAGCTCATGGTTTTCATGAGGTAACAAAGGGATGGATTGAAGCCCTCTTGAGAAAAAGGAATGTAATACTATCACTTCATAACGAGGAGATAGCGGTAAGAACGACTCGAGGCTGTCCCCAGGGTGGGGTCCTGTCCCCTCTTCTCTGGAACCTCGTGGTAGACGAACTCATCAGAACTCTCAATGGCAGTGGCGTGTACGCACAGGGATATGCTGATGACATAGTGGTTCTGGTGTCAGGTAAGTTCAACGACACAGTTGGGGATCTCATGAATGGGGCCCTGAGGTCTGTTGGACGCTGGTGCGAAGAGGTAGGTCTCTCAATCAATCCCTCAAAGATTGTGATGGTTCCCTTCACGAGGAGGAGGAACCTCAGAGGGATTGGCCCCTTAGTACTGCAAGGAACAAATGTAGAATTGCAGAAACAGGTGAAATATCTGGGGGTCACTCTGGACCAGCCGCTTCATTGGGGACCACAACTCCAAAAGGTAATAGACCGAGGTAAGTGGTCTCTCATCACATGCAGGCGACTGGTGGGGGGGACTTAGGGAATTAAGCCAAAGCTTATGCACTGGCTTTATGTCTCTGTGGTCCGACCTGCCATCACCTATGGCTCGCTAGTGTGGTGGCCTAAGATGGACTCGGGATCGACGGTGAGGGGATTGGCGGGAGTTCAAAGACTCGCCTGTCTTCTCATCACAGGAGCCCTGAGTTAGAGTCCGGGGGCTTCCCTAGACTGTCTTCTCAACTTGCTGCCGATTGATCTTTTCGTCAAGACCACGGCAAGGAAAGCTGCTCACCGACTCAAATGTGAAAATCTTTGGATGGACACTGGAGAACACCGGGGTCACTCTCGGATCATTCTGTCGGTTCAGGGGGGCGGGTTAGACATGCCCTCTGAGCACATGTCAGTCAAATACACCTTCGGTAAGTCTTTCAGAGTCCTCCTACCAGCAAGAGAGGACTGGCTATCCGGGGGAAACCCTCTTCAACCCGCGGACCTGGAATGGTTCACTGACGGGTCCAAGGTAAGAGGAGGAACAGGAGCCGGAGTACATGGGGTGCAAACGGGGGTAGGTATTAATCTCCCTATGGGGGTGCACCCAACGGTGTTCCAGGCGGAGGTTGTTGCAATAATGGAGTGCGCCAGATTGAACCTGGTGCAAGGCATCAGGGACAGGAGCATCTCCATTTTTTTCAGATAGCCAGGCAGCTCTAAGGGCTCTGGACTCTTATGAGTTCAGGTCAAAGATCGTCTGGGACTGCTTCACCATAGTATCTGCGTTGGGCAGATGCAACAGTGTGACGCTCTGTTGGGTCCCTGGTCACACAGGGATCCCTGGGAATGAGGCTGCGGACGCCCTGGCCAACGTAGCTTCGTCCTCAGCATTCACTGGCCCAGAGCCGTTCTGTGCTGTCTCTCGTAAGTATGCGTGACAAGCGGTCACATCATGGGTGAGGGAGGAGCATCGTAAGGTCTGGTCTAGACTACCACAACTGAGGGTAAGTAAGCTAACGCTTCACTCTCCATCTCAGAAAATTGCCTCTAATATTCTGCAGCTAGAAAGGAGGCAAATAAGGCAAGTAACAGGGCTCTTAACAGGACATTGTTCTTTGAGGAAGCACCTGAAGCGCATGGGTCTGTTCAATGGGGACCCGGTATGTAGGAAGTGTGGGCAGTCAGAAGAGACTGCAGATCACTTGCTGTTCGACTGCATGGAGCTGGAAGAGGCTAGAGAGAGGGCCCTCGGAGGACTGCGGAGGGGCTCTTTCCTTCCTCAAGAGGAGCTAGTCTGCAGGTTGCAGAAGTTCATCGGGTTCCTAGACTTGGATGAGCTCTGAAACACATACGGGGAGCGCAAAAAGCCCTTGCGGCTGACGCGCCTTGGGATTAGGTCCGCCCCATCGAATGAATGAACCCCTACAGTCGCAGACATGTGTAATGCCATGGGCCAGGTCAGCGCCTTTGGAATTTTAGCCCCCGACCCACACGTCGAGAAACTATAGACTATTGTCAGTCACGTGTTATGCCATGCGTCCAGTTAGCGACGTTGGGAATTTCGCGGGCCGCGCCCCCATCCACGAGACACTACCTGCATTCCTCTCCCCTAGTGCAAGTGTCAGTGGTTAGTTGGAATTGTCTACCGTGATCGACTGGACGTTTTGTGTTTTCACGTAATTTTTTCAACTGTTAGTTTTTAATCAAACGCTAGTAATTAACAACGATGGCTTCAGGTTGTACAGTAATTTTTGTAATTTAAAAAGTTGTTCTTGAATTTCTTTTGTTTAGGGCCTGTAGTAATTTTTGTGATCTTAAGTTCTCCTTCAACTTGCTTTGTTTGTCACTGCATTTTTCGTGATATCAACTTGATACACACACAATTTGGATGTTTTTTTTTAGTGTAAATCAATTTATTTTACACTTTTTTGCCGTTTTCATTGTTTTTGTGTTATCCGACTTTCCCGTTTATCCGACGTCGTGGCGGCCGGTTTAGGTAGGATAATCTTTCTGTCATTTTGTATTCATAATACATAAAACAATATATTATTAACATATTATATAAAACCACCAGAATATTTGTGCTTCAACCCAATTTTTTTTATATTGCTCTAGTAAATTGGCAACCGTTTTTACTGAATATCTGGATAATACTTTATATTATTTCACATGATATAATGAAGATTTAATAAATTCGTTATTACTTATATTCCTTAAAATATATGAAATCACATGTCTTATGTCAAGTGTCAATATTTTTTTTCAAATAATTGGTGAAAAATAATACCTAGACCATGTCGGTATTTGGCGAAGTAGCAATATTTTGTTCCAAATACCGACAATAAAAATTACATTACAAGAAATAAAGATAGCCGTGAATAAGTATATTATTTAGAAACCTTATTTTAATTTCCAATTAATAAAGAAGTTAATCTAAGCACATAGGAACTCAAATTCTTATTGCCTAATTAAGATCGCTATGTTCCAAGTGAGAACCCAAGCTTCTTAGCTGAAATGATAGATGAACAACCTCACAGGTAACTTCCTAGAACTAACTAACAGAAGGAAGACACTTTCTCTTCTTCTTCGCTCTTAACCCGGGACAACTCGCGCTATCGAAAGTCCCGCGGTCACTCGCGCCGTTAGAGCGCTCCTAACATTTAACAGCATCTTACACTTCAAAGTAATTATCATAATATTTGTTTGGTAGATGAAATAAATAAATCGCTACACATTTAAAATAAAATAATAACATATTTATTGTAATTTACAACTTTTTTTTACTCAAAAGTAAGACTCCGGCAGTTCCGCGATCACTCGCGCCGTTAGAACTATACTAACATGGAGAGTCACGCGAACGCTCGCGCAGTTAGGCGGGCGCTAACAAGGGAGGAGGTGCGAGCCTTTTCCCCTCTAAAACTACCCTCCCCACCACACTACCCACCCCAAACTGCTGTAGCGGGTGCATAGAATACTGAGGAAAGCATTCTTAAAAGCTCAGTCGCAAGAAATCATTATTAAAAAAATTTTCTTCAGAGGAACTAAAAATGTTAGAATCAATCTAATAGCGCGAGTGATCCCGGGTTAAAGAAAAAGAGATCGTAAACCCATCTGACTTTTAAGTAGCCAGTGCAGACTACAAGGAGATTATAATCAATGATTAAATTTGACTGTGTCGGTATTTGGGGCATTGACCTTATTCAAGTAATTATCAGTAATAGTATTAAGTTAATAAGGCAATAAAAAAATGGCATAAGTAAAACAACAATGCCGCATAGGCTACATGACACACGGAAGCGGCCTCCATGTTAGATGAGAGAGAGAGGTACTGTAACTACTCCAGCTGCTCAGCGGCAACAACGAATATATAAAAAAAAAATTAAATACCCGAAGGAAAGCTCTGCACAGATGATGACACATATGAAGGGTTAATGAGAGGTCTACAACAACCCCTTTAATTGGTTAATCAGGTTTGGTTATTGAGTGGTTGTTAAATGTTTGTGAATGATTCATAAGTTAAGGTGTACAATAAGCAATTGTGTAGATTCAAAGCACAACATAACCATTAGATCGTAAGATTTTGGGGTCCTTTTTAAAACTTTTATTGGGCTAAGGTAAATCACCCAAATACCCTAAATACCCTTCATCGATGCCCACCTTTTTTCTGTTTGAAAACATGGTAATTCTTGATTTTAGCTGCTACGACCAGAATTTTTTTTTCAAAATGTCGGAAATTTTCCTGCAAAAAAGCTCGGAAAACCCCAGAAAATCGGAAAAACCGATAACAACTTTTTTTCTGAAATACGTCATGTGGGTATTTAAAATAAACAGGATATTGAGCTGATCACGATTTATTTTCATTAAATTTTAAATAATCCGGGAAATCTGAAAAAATGTTGGAAAAGCCATCAGATGAACTAAGTAACCTATGTCATGTGGGTACTCGAAAGACGACGAATTTGATGTAGAATACAAATATGCATATATTAATTGAATAGGCCTAGAACAAACTAGTAGTGAAAAAAGACAAAAAACACTTAAAAATTAAATGAAAACACACTGAAACTTGCATAAAAATGAACCACTAACAATGATTTCAAATGGTTATTGATGTACTACCTTAAACTATTAGGTAATAGGCATTAGGCCTACTAGATACATAAGTACTAACTTACATCACATATTATCTACAATAACACTAACTTAACTAACATAACCTAACTAACCTAACTTAACCATCATGTAAAACTTAAGTAGGCCTTATAGTTTTATGTAGCCTAGAATATGAATATAGGCCTATTCATATTTATGAATTAAAATACACCAAGTTAGAACTCAATTGATGGTTAGTAGTTAGGTTAGGTTAGTTAGGTAATATTAATTATGTTAGTGTTATTTTGGATTATATGTAATGCAAGTTAGTACCTATGTATATAGTGCGTATTAAAGTAAAACCGGTACATCAATAACAACAATTTGAAACATTGTTACTGTAGTGGTTCATTTAGCAAGTTTCGGTGTGATTTTATTTTATTTGTAAACAATATATATATATTTTTTTCTCTTTATTCACTACTAGTTTGTTGTATTCAAATAAAATAAAAACATACTTGTATTCTACATGAAATCCAGAATCTTTTGAAGCCCCACATGACATACTGTTCTTTAAATAGTTCATCTAATGGATTTTCCGACCTTTTTCTTCATTTCCTGGCTTAAAACTTAATTAAAATCGGATTGACATATTTCTTACATATTTGTGATCAGCGTAACATCCCAGTTGATTTGAATAACCACTTGACGTATATCAGAATAAAAAGGTCATTTCTGGTTTTTTACGATTTCCTGGGATTTTCGGAGTTTTTCTGAGGGAATATCGTTACATTGTTTTGCCATTCTGACAAGTCCGTGATTCAAGTGACCAATGTCCGTAATTGTGCTCCTAAAATCTGTGACTCCTAGTTTCAGAGTTCAATGGTTAATGACATCCAAAAAAAAATAAACTGAAAAATACCGTAATATTACATGGTAAAAAGTCATTTCTAACCTTAAAATACGACTCAAAACATTAAAGTTTAACATTTAATAAGTAAAACATTAAAGTTTTAAGTTTCAAAACATTAAACACGACATTAAAGTTAGAACTGAAGACAGCTTTCTGCTAATTTCAGCACTCTCATCACGTTGCAAACATCTCATCCATAGAGGACAAACTCAATGGCTATATAAATATGCTTTTAACACCTACCAGTTAGAATTGATTTACCTATAAACAGACTTTAGCAGATGATTTTCTAATGTTTAAAATATACGTTTGCCGAACTTAAAAATATGTTTTGATAAAAAATAAACATTGTTCAGCCCAAATACGAAGTCAATAGGTCGTTACCGAAATCCGTGGTTTCACGGAGTAAGTAAGGAAAGCTGCATTCTTCCTCTTCTGCTAAAGATCGTGATAAAAGCATAACAGGGTCATTCTACAAACAGTGTACATTTTCACAAGCACAAAATAAAAAAAATTAATTTTGTTTTTTTTCCAAAGTAAAATGTTCAATGGTTTTAAAAACCCTTTACCATTATAGGAAAAATAATGGTCAAGCTTAAACAAATTTCTTTTGCCTAGAAAAAAATTACAAAGTTTTATGGTGTCCACAGAAGTGACTCAATCATATTATTTTTTTATAATAAAGACTTGTATGGAGATTTTTAAAATACCTGGTATACTAATTTATATCAGCAATATATTTATGACCTATTAGTTATGTTTTAGCGAATTTCCCTATAGGGAATACGCTATTACGGTAGTAGTCACGGTAAGACCTAAGCCCGGGACCATGATACTTTTTCGTTTTGAGGTCCCTAGAAGCCAAAAACACTGTTCGTTCAAATTGATATATATGTATATATATATATATATATATATCTATATATATATATATATATATATGTATGTGTCCGTGAACACGATAACTTTTGAACGGAACCTCCGATTTTCATGAAATTTGGTATAGGGGTGTAAGCCAGCATCTACTAGATTGAGTTCGCGAACCAGAATGATCGGACCATGGGAACAGGGTTTTATGGGGTTTAAAAAGGGTAAAAAATGGGTTTTTGGCTTTTTTTACTTTTATTTATAAAATTCAACAATTTTAACTTAAACCATTTAAAAGAGCTTAAAAAAACAAACAATCTAGTATTTTGAATTTTTTACTTAGCTTAAATGGTTATGGAGAAAATCCAAAAACTATGTTTTCTATGTTATTCTTATGGGAAATCAAGAAAACCTTCTATCTTGCTTATTTATTGACATATCTTGATAAAATTCGGTAAGTACATTCATTCAGAAGCGTTTAACTTATATTTGCTTTAAAAACCCATATGGCGGCAAACCTACGTATTCACCCCTATGGGGTTTATGGGGAAAATAAAAAGAACACCATAACCTGATAAAATTTTGTATGTACATTTACTAGGTAGGGTTTGACTTATATTTACCAACAAAACCCATATGGCGGCAAACCTACATACTCTCATCCCCATGGATTTCATGGGGAAATAGAAAATATACCAAAATTCCATTGGAAATTCGCTGAGTACGCAGGTCTGCTGCGACGGGGGTATTTATTCTTTTATGTCATTCCTTCATGATCTAAATACAACAACATAGCGTGTCCACTGAAGTGACCGAGTTGTCCACAGAAGTGATGAAATTAATTCTAACATTAACCAAATGCCTAAAAGCCTATTAATTGTGTTTCTACCCTTTTCATATACCTACTTCATAGTTAGTCAATCTATTGGTGTATTATTACCACAAATTTTAGAATTAAAACTCGCCTACGGCTCGATGGGGGCTCCGCCCCCATGCCCCCTTTGAGGTTGCCCTAAATTTGTAGAATAATTAAAAGTCAAGTATGTAATAAGTTAGTTCCACGGAAGAGCTATACGTTGAAGACAGTAACAAAACGGTTTAATACACAAAATTCACAATCAATAGTAAAAAGAGCTTTGAAAAACTCCTATGAATCGGTTTTAGTACCCCTTCGTAATTAAAGTTCGCTAACAAGATTTTAACTGCGAAATGATAATAATTTACGTAATATATGTAAATATTCTAGGTAAATATTTCTAGGTTATGCTGGATGTAGGGTCCACCCCCTAATTGGTTACCCCAATTCCGTAATTACTATAAAAATTACTATAAAACTCTCATGCAATGAGGCTAGTTGAGGGCTCCACTCCAATACCACTCATTGTGTTCGCTGAATAACTTACGGCTCTTCGTTTAAATCCCCTTCTTAGTTCAACTCATTTCAATATAAAAATAAAAAAATTGAGAGTTGTGAAATAATACTTAATTAACGCTGTATTATTCTAGGTATTACGATCAGAATTGTATGTGTAAAAAAATTGGAGATACTATTATGATAACTTATGACTGGAGTGTATTTCAGAAAGAATGGAAGTGGGGAAAAATATCTGTTTTGATGGAAGTAGGTTGTACCACAAAACAGGAAGGCAAAAGAACGATATTTGTAGTTTAATAAATATATTGGCATTCATTACAATTCCTTCATTTCAGTTTTTAATGGTGTAAAACTTTAAAATTTACCTAATTTCCTAAAATATTATTGTCAAGGCAAATAAAAAAACTTCAAGCTTCTAAATACAATAATACATTAGTTACTAACAAAAGTATGTTAAATAATGGTTAAAATATTAAAATTACCATACACATCAAAGGACGTATGTTTTAGCCGCAGGACCAGGTCAGTAAACAACAATCAAAGTAAAACAATCAGTTGCTTGATATAGCAATTCTTTCCGACTCACAGTCAAAAGAAGAATACGTGACATTGAAAATCATCATGATAATTTTTAAGTTTGATAATTTAATTGATATTGGTACTGTGCAAGATATGTCTATGTGCAAAGTGAAGGTTCTGAGTAAAATATTATAGTAGTTGTAAAATTACATCTACATGGGGTAAAATTCCACGCAAAAATAAATAAACATTTAATTATGTTTAATTGTGTGGACTGGGGGGCAAAGATTCATAGAACCAAACTTGTAGTAACTTGAAAGATGTTCGCGAAGATTGCCTCAGATGTTATAATTTGGCCGCTAGAGTAGAAAAAAATAATGTCATATTTATTTTGGGTAACAATGTTTGGTTGCTAAATTTTGAAATCAGATAGTTTTCTGGGGCAGGAAATAAAATAAGCTTTTATTATTTTAAATGAAAATACTGTACTGCCACCTCTTTAAATTAAACATTAACTTAGTACGCACTAAAAGATAAATCAATTGTGTAATCTGCTATTTTAGTTAAATTTTTGTTGAATTGTAAAATTTAAATTAGCATGCGATCAGGTAAAGTCAAAGATGTACTTCCTAATGAGTTTGTTAGAAATTAAGTGCCATCCCAAATAAAGAACCAATTTTTGGGAGGACTATCGTGCAAATATGATACTGTCTTACCGGGTGTCCCATACCAACCTTGCACCTCTTTTAAAATTTTACAAAAAAAAAACAAATAGTGCCGTTGTAGGTAAACATATTTTGTTCTGTTGATTGACACTGGTTTCAATACCGAGGGGACCAGACGTTATTTTGAAGCAACTTTAAAATTTAATATTTTAAACCCTAATCATACTGATTTAGAATAATAAATAGCATGACATTATTTTTTTTAACTGGGGGAAATTTAACATATATTATGTCTGAACATTTTGCATATAACAGAACTTACCAAACATGTAAATGTCTAAGAACCTCATTTAAAATAATATGCCATCATAAAACATCAATTATCACGTGATTAGTTTTACTAAACATTTAAATACATGTTCATTAATCTCCGTCATGTTGTAAATTTAATAAAAAAACATTTTCGACCAAAACTGACAATTTTGTTGGAAACATATTTAAAAGAGTGTAAGACTTTTTTGTGCCGAGACAGTTTTGCTTAAAATCTATATTTCAACCTCAAATATTCAATAAACTGCTAAAATTACGCGTACAAGATCAAATTGTAAAGTTTTCTTAAAAACCGTGTAAAACTAAAAAAATTATTTAAAGTGAGAGTTTGTATTTGACATCAGTGACTTCCGGTCTGGAGAGGTAATTTCAGATACACCCTGTACAATGAAATTACTCTCGGTGAATAGACCACTTTTCCTATAAAGGCACAATTGGTTAATGTTATAAAATTTCTTAAAAATTCAGTTTCGGTAATCCGCGACTTCCAGTATGTTGGCAATTTTCTCAGTAATACAGGTCGGTAAGTTTAGTTCTCGCTTGGGAATCACTCTGTAGTAAGTGATATATAGGAGATCTACTTTACCGACATTTGACGAATTTCTGATACCCCGATGAGTGAGTGAGTGAGTGAGTTAGTTACACATTCGGGAGTATATAATTTAGATTAAATAATCAGAACCGAAGGTGTATTTCAATCACTTCTGTGGACACCTATTGTCCACAGAAGTGATGTCCACGGAAGTGATGATATGTCTTTTCATTGAGCCTACACACAACAATTTTAAGGTTAGCAAATAGATATCTCCAAATTAAAATGCATTCTGAAGAAGCTTCGAGAAACTTATCTAAAATTTATCAAATTGTACATACCTGAAACTTTATGTTGGTAACAGAAGTGATCTTGTATGCTTGACGTATATAATTTCTTATCAAACAACTTACTTTAAACTTTAAACTGCTAACTCATTCTAAGCAGCAGTTAGCTCATTATGGAGGTGTCCTCTTTCCCTCCAAAATTAATGAAGTAATCAGTGAATGCTTGCATTAGACATTTTTTTCCCCTCAGATATTAGCGTGTCCACAGAAGTGAGCAGTCAACTTGGTTCCCTTTTTATTTGCAAAATAGCATGGTAATGAATGTGTTATTTTAAATTTTTATTACATGATATATGAGAACTATTCTTAACTTATCCATATCAAATGTATGCAGTAATTGTATAGTTTTGGTATAATTTTAACAGTTAAGTATTTTCATGAAACCCGAGAGGTATCAGTCCACGGAAGTGATTTGTCACCTTCTGTGGACACATTTTTCTAAAGAAAATTGTAAACAATATAGTTAAAAGTCCTAGAACTGTTTGAGTTAATGTTTATTTTTTGTTATAGATGTTTAAAAAAATACAAATGACCTTAAAATAAATAATTTTTGACCTGTAACCGCAAAATGTACACTTTCTGTAGAATGACCCAACAATTTTTATGTAGACTATACTTTACCAACCAGAAACATTGATTTATCTAGGAACGGACTTTAGTATATAGGCATAGGCCTAATTTTGGAGTGTTAAAATACACATTATTTCAAATCTTAAATATAGGCCTATTTCTTTTGAAAGAGAAACATTGTTCAGTCTAAATTAAAAGTCAATAGCCTACGTGTTTCCAAAGGAAAACTGTCAAAACATGTTCCACTTTGGAAAACTGAATTGTTTCAAACTACTAAAGTCTGTGAAGCCTTTTGAACAACTTAAATATTTTCAGCATCTATAAAAACTCCAATAAACTTTAAATTTATCATATGATTATCCATTATAAATATCAAATTCATTGTAGCCTAAATAGAAAATATTGGAAATTAAAGTTTGTTCCATTTATCCTACCTCTATGATGGTAGTTTGATTACGTAACAATCTTAAGCCAAACGCCTGTCACAGAACATGTCAACTTCTAAACTACGTTTTGTTCAGACTGCCTGATTCAAGTGAAGACAAAGACGTTAAAAATTAATCTTAAAACATTGAATTTGGTTAGGGCCTATAAATGGAGGTCGTTGACTGCCAGTTTTATTAATATTGGTGAAAAACTACGTGAATCGCGGTAGGCCTATTTGGTAGGATCACAGTTTTCTTACGTATTTTATCTTACTACGGTAAACTTACTTTTATTTTTTTACTCAAATAAAAATAAAGGTGTTTAGTGATTATACATTTTTTATGAGATTGATCACAGAGTAGGATACAATCACTTGCTGCTAGTGTCCAAAGACAGGTCACTTAAAATACTGGGTGTCTTTAAACTAGTTACCACAGTGGGCTGTAGTTTAGGCCTCTTTACAGTAGGCCAACTTGATTAGCTTACCATGTAAAAATGTAACAAGACAAATGAACCACACAAAAAAAATCTTACTGACGTATTGTGAACCTCAAAAAAGTCCTAAAGTAAGTTTGATTTCATGTCCTTTTTAGTGCCAATATCATACTCTAAGCCCCACAATGTCCAGGATACCAATAAGTTACTCCAACATGCAGTGTAATTTAGGTTATAAAAGCTGTACAGTAAAAACCCTGGCCAAAGTCAAGCTTAAAACTTAAAAACGTAAGCTAGGACTAATTTAGATAAAAGTAGGCCTAAGTTATGCCCACTAGCTTAAACTTAGTCTCTATTGTAACACATTAGCCTCAGTTCCTATTCAAGTTGGTTTCTTCTTTATAGGCTGACTAAACCTGATATTTAATAAAAAACTTGACTGGCCCAACAAATAGTTTTCCCTAACACCTAGCCTATAGGCCTAAATCATATCAAAGCTAGGCTAACAAATAGGGCCTAGGCTAGTCTTCAAAACCCACAACTTAAATTGACTTTAAGTTAATAATGACTACTTTAGTTAATTTCATGACTACTGGAATTAACTTTTAAGCATGGCCATCAGTTTAACTTACCACCTGCAAGCTTTCCAGAAACCCCTCTAGGCCTATTTCATAATTAACTTAAATATGAACTTGGACTCCATAAGGTACAATATGAACAATTAGTGACCTTATTTTAAATCTTATCAGAAAATGTTTCCAAACATTATTTTAGAAAACATTATTTAATAATACATTACTATAAGTCTTAGCTGTCAATATCAAACTGTGGAACCACCACCAACAGCACTGTCACGGTCGGGGATAGGTTAGTCCACAGGTTAAACAAATCTGTATGGTTTAGGGGAAACAAACATAAGCTGATTTAATCGAATAATCCGGAAAAGTTTCAAGCACGGGAATTGTAGATAGATGCAGGTAAAAAAGTGCATGGATTCAGGATTGTGAATGAGTATGAAGTAAAAACCGTTTCTCAGCTAGAGGTCGACTATGGCAGAACACCACGAGCATACCACTTTGGCGCCGATATTACTACTAACAATTGTACTTACATTTGAAACGTCGTAAGGCTTGGAAGCATCAGAGGATCTACCCCTAATATTGTTACTTCCTTTAGCCATCGCAAGTCACTGAAATAACTACACATTAATTTTAATCACACCATCGCTAAAAAGTTTAACACTGCAATTTAACAGCCCTGATAAAATGGCGGCGCCTAAACGACAAGTAGTCGGGCCTGTTCGGCTGCAGGTTAGCCAACGTGACCCAAAAAACTTGTTGGATTCGAAATTTCCCACTTTATATCCAGTAGTCATTATATCCAGAAATATTACACCAACATTGAGTATATACTTCTATTCTGTTTAGCTTGTAATATACTTTCTTACTTGTAATACTAGGATCCTCCACCACTGGCCGACACTGTCGGATAGGTTGCGTCAATGTTACTAAAACTAATATTTATGTACAATATTTACACAATGGCGGCGGGCTGATTAGCTGAAAAGCGGTATACTTCGCTGACTTCACTCAGTGACCAAAAGTAAACCAAACAAGTAACCATTAAATTTTTTAAACAAGTCTTTTTAAACAAGTAACCATAAAAGTAAACCAAAAGTTACACTTTTGAGCCCGCTCATAAGAACAATGTAACTGTGGTAAGTGAGTCAAGACCTATTGTTGTACGGCCCATCTCTCAAAATGGAATTGATTATTTCTGTTATCACCTTGAAAATGTTGACTGGTCCCTTTTAGGTGACCACCATAATGCAGAGAGAAAATTTACGGTTTTCTTCAATATCTTCTTGGACTTATTTCATGACAGTTTTCCCACTAATATGGTCAACTCTTCTAAAAAGAAGTTAAAACTCCCGAAATTTCAATTAATTAGATCATCACCTGGCTACCTTGAAAATTTTTGAGTAGGCGGCTTATGATAACTTTAAAAATAACCAAAATGATACAGCCCGGCAAGTTTATGTACGCTGCAAGAAACTTTTCAGATCTGAACTGCAAGGGCTAATGCTAACTACATTGAGTCAGCTGCTAACAAGTGTTCTGCTGCCTGGAAAATTATAAGGGAGAATTCGGCTCCATCTTCTGATAATTCAATCCCAATATCACCAGATGAGTTAGGTACTTACTGGATGGACTCAGTGGCTGAAATACGTGAAAATATTGGCACTATTGATCTCTGATATGCAATTAATTGGAAATGTGCCATAACCTACTTGTAGCCTAATATGGAAACCAGTAACCTGTGAAGACATCCTTGATTACGTGTCTAAGATGAAGAATTCTTCAAGTAAAGACATTTATGGTATGACCTGTAATTTTTTAAGTCTGTTATTTATTAAATTGTAGTTCCTTTAACATCATGTTTGAATAGTTTTATGCAGCAATCTATCTTTCCGAATGAGCTTAAATGTGCTAAAACTGTACCTGTTTTTAAGAAGGGATGTAAATTGCAGCCTAGTAACTATAGGCCCATTTCAGTTTTATCCATACTGGCTAAAGTTTTTGAATCTGTAATTGCTTCTCAGCTTTATGAATATTGTGAGGCAAATAACCTGTTTGCCGCCACTCAGTTTGGTTTTAGATCAAATAGGTCCACAATACATGCTGTAAATTATCTTGTTTCAAGTGTTTATGAAGCTTTTGAGTCTAGTGGTCTTGCTGGGGTAACACTATGTGACCTCAGCAAGGCCTTTGACACAGTTGACCACATTGTACTTTTAGCCAAGCTTGAACACTACGGTGTAAAGAATCCAAATCTCTTGCTCTTGAAGTCCTATCTGAGTGACCGAAGGCAGGTTGTATCTGCCAATTGTCAGCTCTCTCAGGTAATGAATTTCAGCTGTGGCGTTCCACAGGGTTCGACTCTAGGGCCTCTCCTTTTTCTCATTATGATTAATGATGTAAATTACAGTTTAAACATGCCCGTAGTGTGCTATGCTGATGATACTTCAATTATAGTACCTGGAAATGACCTTGATACCTTGGTAACTGACATGAACTTGGCAAAGAAATCTGCATTGGATTGGTTTAGTTCTAATTATTTTTATCTTAATGAGAGTAAGACACAATCAATTGTTTTTAGTCTAAGAAATGGTGACAAGTACAATCATGCATCAGTCAAGCTGTTGGGGTTAACATTAGATAGAAAGCTTACTTGGGCTGACCACATAGATAATGTTTGCAGTAAGCTTAGTCGTGTAATTTTCCTTTTGAGGTGCTTAAAATCTTGTGTGCCAGCAGAGTATCTTAAAATGTGCTATTTTGCATTTTTTTCAAAGCATTGTCAGTTATGGGCTTACTTTGTGGGGTGGAGCTGCAAATGTATTTAAAATTCTTCTGCTCCAAAAGAAGGCTATCCGTATCTTGTGTAATGCGGATTTTTTGGCTCACTGCCGTCCACTGTTTGTAAGTGAGAGGATATTAACTGTATATAACATGTACATAATGTTAGCTTTAATTAGTGTTAAGCAAGAACAACAAACTGTGCGGGCAGATGTACATAGATACAACACAAGGAATAAGCAACTGATTGACATTCCTTTTGCTAGAATAAGTAAAACACAAAATCAGTTCACAATCATGTCCTTAAAATTGTTCAACAAACTTCCTTGTTCAGCCAGGTATCAGACCACATCAGAGTTCAAAAAGAATGTGAAGAATTTCCTATTGGCTCATCCTTTTTATTCTTTATCAGATTTTTTTGCTACTCCAAATGAAATTGTAAGTAGTTTTTTTTAAGTGTTGAGCTTTCTGCATGGTATGCATTTTATTTTAATTTTCTGATTACACAGGTGAAGCACCAACCTGACCGATACTGTATAAGTAGGCCGTTTGCTTAACTGAGTAGTTAGTCATTTGAGTTTTTTTGCATGGTTTGTGTGTGGTTTGCAATTGTATTTAAGTTAGTTTTTAGGTATCTTGACGTATCCTATTGTATACAAATGTATATTTAATGGAATAAAGGATTGTCTATTGTCTATTGTCTAGTGAATACAGTGGCCCGCTCACTAGACACTCTTTTAAGGATGTTTTAAACTCCTTTAGCTCCAGCTTGCGCATTGCATCTGGTAATTCATTATATATCCTTATGGCGTAGTAAGGATAAGCCTTCTGTGTGCCACTGAGCCTGCAACGTGGCATGTCGATGTCTCCAGCATGTCGAGTGTTCCGTTTTTGTGCTCTGGTGCTGTCTCAAAGAAAATCTGTTAATATCCTGCTTGAGCAGGACAAGGCTGCTGAAAATCTATTGAGTATAGACAGTCAATACACCGAGCTCCTTAAAAATATGTAGGCAGTGCTCTCTGTATCCAGAAGATGTGTTTAGTCTTAGCGCCTTCTTCTGTAGAAGTAAGATGTTAGACAAAGGAGAGAATGACCCCGACCCACAGAGCGATTCCATATTAAATGTGGCTTTGAAATAGCGCATGGAATATTGAGAACAGGTAAGGTTTGGATAGGACTGCCTAAACTTCCTATTCCTAAGCAGATACGTCACTCTTGACAGCTTCACACCGATGTTTGATACATGCTGACTCCAACCTAGTTTGTTGTCAATCCAAAAACCAAGGAGTTTCACCGTGTCATCGCTCTGCACTCCGGTCTTCAAAGAGCATACGAGGGTCTGGGTTTTTTCTTCATTAAGTGTCAGCTTGTTGCAGGCAAACCAGTCCTTGACACTCTCCATCAGATTGTCAGCTTCAGCCCGCAACTGTAAGATATCACTACCTCTGGTAAACAGGATAGTGTCATATGCGAAAAGCTACGTTCGCCTATTGAGCCTTAGATTGTTAATCATAATTGTGAAGAGTAGAGGGCCAAAGACTGGACCCTGAGGAACCCCATGCTCAACCTCTCTTATGTTAGAGATCGCCCCTCCAATAGAGACAAGTTGTTTCCTGCCTTCAAAATGTCCGTTATTGAGCGCAGTACTACTCCCCCAATCCCATATTTAGACAGTTTTCTTGTTAAGATGACATGCGATACCACATCAAAAGCTTTACTGAGATCCCATAAGCTTAAAATAACCGAGTCCCTGTCCTCAACGAACATGTTCAGTAAGTGCGCAACATATACATTGCAGTGGTCAAACATGTTAAGTTGCATTACAGAATATGTTAAACTGTTTAATTAGTTCCCAGTTTTGCTGCACTATTTATTCGTAGATGTAAACAGAATGGCGGAACTTTTATTGGCCCACCCATTGTATTCAGTTGATGAATTTTTTGAATAACAATGAATATTGTAAGTAGCTACTTCTGAATTCTGAGTTGTTTGCATTCTGTTTTTTTCTGTTTATTTATTTTTTGTTTCCTGCGATTGCATGGTTTGCTTCTGCGTTTTGTGCAAAGCATGCACCTCGGAATTGGATTTTCGTACATATGGGCATGAACTGTACGAAAGGTAGTTATTATTTACTTTAAGGCTACGTTGACGGTTATAATAGCATGCAACTGCTCAAAGGATAGTAAAGATTCTCATTCTCATTAATTATTACTCATCTCTTGTTCGCAGCCATGGGTCAGCGACGAAACTTCTTCTGCCTCCAACGCTCTCTGTTTAGTACCAGAGGTGTTGTCTCTTGTTGCAGATTTTCAAGCTGTTTATCAAGTTATATATATATATATATATATATATATATATATATATATATATATACATATATATATAAATTTGCGAACAAGCAGCGTGTTCGTGATTAATATTCTGGGTGTTCGTCAAAGAAAATATTCTTTAAAGTTTTGGTTTTGGGTTCACATAAACTGAAGAAGTAGATTGTAAAAAGCTATATACAAGAGGTTTTGCAAGGCCAACGATAATGTAGGTAGAGGGGCTGTATGGGCTAATGTAACATGCTTTGTGGTAGCATGCTTTGCCCGGGTAGATGTGATGGGCTGATATCACATCCACACGGGCAAATGTCAACAAGTGAAATGTTTTAAATTAACCAAGTTACCATAGACGTTACTTTTGCTAAAGAGCTCGTAATCCTAAGTTTGTAGGTTCGACCCTATGACAATAGTGAGAAGCCTTATTTTGACGGTTCGAAATCTACCAAGCAGCTGCTTTGTTATTTCAAGGGCTATTAACATAGCCACTCTAGTATCAAGGCCCCGGCGTTTGAAGTGGCAAGGCCGAAATGGCTTCACCCTGTAGTGTCGTTCTTTTCATTCGAGCGAACGTTATAACTGGGACCAAAATGAGGTTATATTCTACTACTTGAGGTACCATCACTGATTGGTTAATGGTAGCGAAAAAGCGTGCCGGTGATTTTGTTGCGTTGATAACACTCAGGGGTACCCACAGTGGGGATTGATAGCGCGGATCGCCGCGGTCATCTCTAATACAAGGCCATGGCGATGAGTGAGAAGTGGCAACGTCGCACTCTAGTAGTTTGGCGCTCTGGCAGTAGCATTGCATTAAATGGAAGAAGTCGAGCACCGTAAACTTTAATCGCCTATATTGTAATATTTAATTGAAAATTATAGCATAATCGTCTATGGTAATTTAGAGAAAGAATAAAAAATTAATATATCCTAATTAGCAGTTATAACTCACTAAAAGCAGTATTTCCATTTCTATACGAAATTATTTCAGATCTAATGGTGGGCGCGCGAAGCCGATAAAGCCTCAATGTACGATTACTCAGTGTTATGCACGGCACATAAAACTTTTCTGTACAAGACTCCAAATTTAATACAAATAAGGAACAAATTTTGTGATTTCGATAATCTTAATAACGAGAAAAAAACTTAAAAGGAAGCATGAAACAATTTTAGCGTGTGCGATTAATAGCAATCCCTAGCCGAAATGGTCATAATACTGTACAACGTTTACATATAGAGATTATTACCTAAACATTATTATTTTGATATCTTCATGTAAATTAATTCTCAGTACATGAGTAAATAAAAAGATTTAAACATATAATTTAACTAGTATAACAATATAGAATGTAATTAATCAAGAACTTTTTACAGGATTCTTTCAAATTGTAAAAAAATTTTAATATGAGATTTTTTACATTATCATTAACTTGCAGAGTAACTTTTGCTTGTTTGCCATTTTATATCTACTAATTAACGAAAAATTGTATTTTAATAATTACCGAACATACTTTAATTTAAAGAATAAATAACAGATTTCGCGATTTAAACATTTAATTAACAGATTTAAAGGACAAATAACAGTTAGTTTGTAGGGATTGCAATTTGCAAAATGTGGGGAAGTACCCTTATGTACAGATTTAAAAGAAATCCAGACTAAACCCAGAATACTCAGGACCCACAGAAATGAATTCCAAGTTACTCTAAATATTGGAAACTGAATTATTTAGACAACAGTAGTGGGGTTTGCCCACTCCTGGCTCAGGTCAAGGTCATGCAGTTGTAACGGTTGTAGGGGTTGTAGGGGCTGGGGTTTTTTGACAGTGATGGGTGGGTTTTGGAAGTGGGTCAAGGTCATCTGGAGGGGTTTTTAAAAAAGGTGAGCCCCGAGGGGTTAGATTGAAGGTGGGTATAAATTTATTTAATCAAAGAAAAGTAGTGGTTTTATTTGAGGAGGTGTTGAAATGTTGTTTACTGGTGATGGAGTGGTAGACGCCAAAGGTGATAGCGATGAGAAGATAAAAACATACTATCCACAGTTACTGCCCAGCTAAGGAAAAGTGTCGTAAGTCCAAAATTGTCCATATTGAGTTATATATGGTTTCCTACATTTTAGACCATGGAGAATCCAATGGACTAGTCAAAAATGCCGTATCTCCAACACATAATGAGATATAGAGGTATGTGTTGCAGTATGTACAGTAAAAGTACCATATTTCTAGGCAAGACTGCCGTAAGTACACAGTACTAATCAAAAGCGCAGTAACTCCAATGGATATACTGCATTTATGCTTAGTACTCTGTACTCACAGCAGTCTTGCTTAGCAGATTGTGTACATACTGCAGTTTTGCTTAGTTGATGTGTAACAGCTGATGAACATACTGCACTATTTGTTTGTTGTCAGTGAATTTTCAAGGTTATATCAATGAATACAAAACTATGTATTTTTTATTTTTTGTGTCTATCTACGATATTGGCATTTTTTAACATTTTGACGGGGAACCGTCCAAACCCCAATATTTTTATAGTATGATTTATTTGGTTTCAAATCAGTCTATTTTCAGTTCCTGTGAGTGCTAAGTATTAAGAGAAAATATATTTACAGCCAACATTTTTTTTGTTTAGTGGATAATAAAGTATTTGGTATGGAACAGGAGTGCTTTAAAGTGTCAACCTTTGTCAGCTCGTTTGAAACTTATATATTAAACTTAGCTCTTGAAACAACGAAGACTGGATCAAATTAACAAGATGTTAAATCATTAACAGTTCTACCTAAAGATGATAATCTATGCAGTGATTTATTACAAACAAAGTGTAATGAAGATTCTGTACTGTCAAATTCCTATGTTGTAGGCCAAATATTGCCAGACAATGTTACAAATGTGACATCAGATACCACTATAATAATACTGGAGATACCGGAAAACTATATACTAGTTTATAATATGAATACAAATACACTTGTACCACACGAACCGAATGAATTTGATTTTAATGAAATTGGTAATTTGGAATTACCTATGCATAATATTAAATAAGTAGGCCTAAATGAAGAATATTATAACTTAGTTACAAATGTAATCCAACAAAACAACGACAATCTGAACCTGGAAGAGGATGCAGATTTACAGGAAAATGACTGTGTCAAAGGACTTCAGCCTAAATGATAACCATGGGACACTACAGACCAACCCATCGCAGAAATCAATGAAGAAAATATAGTCTTAACTCACACTGCCAAGAAAATAAAGAAGTTTTGGAAAGACTTACCTACATCTCAGCCAAAAGGCTAAACTTTGTGTACTACCGTTGTACACATTAACTTACCGATGTATCCAAGTAGTTTTTAAAGAAATATGTAATTTTTATACTTTTAAAATTGTGTAACAAGAATCATTTACTTAAAAATTAACTTATACTCAAATCCAAAAAGTTTTATAAAATTTACTTCTAAAGTTGTTTAACAAGTATCATTTATTTGAACATTACGCCTAACTTACTCAAATCTAAGTAGGTCTTAAAGAAAGATGTAATTTTTATACTTTTAAAATTGTGTAAAAATATAATTTATTTAAAATAGGAAAACCTCTTTTTCACTTTGTTTACTTTAATAATTAATTGTAATTAATACTTTTAAACAAATATAATCTTTGGAAGATATTTGAAAGAAAACTTCAATTTTAATCAATGCGTATTACAGTACCTCTGTGGACATACGGCACTTATAGAAAATGATTGAGCACATTATACTAAACAAAAGTGCCGTATGTACGGTATGTCGTTTGTTTTTAAATGTTTTTACCTATTAAATATTAAGAAAAAATAGTAAAACTTGCTAAATGTGTTCCATATAAATGTATCTAATGACAGAATAAGAAAAAATTATAACAGTTTCATATGCAAAAGTACAGCAGTATGGTAAACTTTAGGTGACGTTTTCTCA
>JAQYXR010000881.1:0-51931 GCA_030545055.2 Neoaliturus tenellus
AAAATAATCTTTCATCAGTTTTATCATTCTGTGTTTATTCAAACTTGATTTGAAGTTATAATATTTTATCGTACACTGATCAGGAAAGAAAACTCTATGATGAAAACAAACATAAAGTAACCTTTTATTGATCGTTTTAATTTTATGTGACTTATTTTAATGTACATTGTACATACTGTTTTATATTAACCATCTATTTGAGCTAAGAAGTTATTTGTGTGTTTATATTCTTAAAATATAGTTTTTTTTTTTTTTTTTTTACTTTATGAAAATATGCATTTGTAAATGAACTGGATTAAAAAAATATTACAGATTACATATTTAAGGATTTTCCGTTGACATTTAGGATTTGGAAACACAAAATGAAACTTCCAGCTTGGGTTCCTAAAACCACTACAGGAATATAAGCTTCATGTAGCTTAAACTTCTGATTTTTGTATGTGTTTGGCACAAAGGGTAGGGCAGCATTCAAAAGACTATGTTATACACCAGCGTGGTCCGACCATGGGTAAGAGTTTCATGGGGTCCTATAAGGATAAAACCGGGTTTTTTACTTCAAGTTTTATACATGCTAATTGTAATTAACACCACATATATCATAATAAAAAACATCCTTCTGAGTGATTTCAATCGTTATTCATACGCCATATTTGACATTGGGAAATCAGTCCCAAAACTAGTCATCTGTTGACAATTCAAATGGATTGAAGATGGAAAGGGATTGTAACCTACTGTTATTACGAGTAAGTTGAATCGTTAGCTTAGCTTAAGAGGTTACGGAGAAACTTCTATGTTAAACTAATTGAAACGAAATAAACCCCTATATATCGCTAATTTTTCAAATGCTAGTGCAAACATTGCTCGAAATCAAGCATAAATATTACGTTTCGCGTATTTCGATCTACGCGACCAAATAAATGAAGAAGTTTATAATAACTTTCTAATCCAATTTTGTGACTATCATTCCGGTTATCGCTTAAAACCACAAATATTTACAGCTGTACATTAACATACGCTTAAAATTCTCGATTAACTATAATGCTATTCTAAAGGGAAATTTTCAAAACGCCATTAATTTAAGCCCGACTCTCATCCGACTCTTGGGTGAAACAACTACAGACCAAACCCTATCCAATGGCACCAAAAACGTGAGAATTCGGTTAAAAATGGTAGGAGTTCTCTAAATGGAAAAAACTTCGTAGCCTATTAAAAATAATTATAGATTTTTCAACAAAAATTTGTTTACACCTTCATTAGGTCTTGAGTGACTTACGTTTAGTTAAAAGTCAGTTTCTCTTTAATGTTTGCGGAAACATCTATGGTACAGAGGAAACCCTATCCGATATTAAAAACTCTAAAATCGGAGGAGTTTAAAATGACAAAAAACCCCAAGCATATGACATAAGTAGGCTATAGATTTTGGGAATTTTAATCAGATCAGGCATAGCTTTAGCTTTTAATTTTATTTTACTGTCCCTTAAAAGTATTATGATATCGTTGGTGATTATGATATCTATTTCCACAAGAAATTGTATTTACACGTGAAAAATATCAAAGTATTGGCGTTAGTTTAATCTTACTGAGATTTTGAATATTTTATTACCTGCCCATATAATTTTCTTGGCGTTATAGTTTTATTTATTTCTTGACTATTTTTTAATTTATTGGGCATCTCTATCACTTTATAAACCTTTTGAATGAAGCAACTTTGGAGTGTGCAAATCGTTTCGGAAAATGGTGGTTAGTGTAAATACGAATCTGACCACCAGTTATAGGCCTACTATTTCACGCCGCAGGTTAATAAGAAAAAATATATCCGTCAAGTTTAGATAAACAGTGTAACACATTCATATATTGGTATCAACACTAACAAACATACAGTAGGCCTACTTACATTTTTGGCGTATGGGGTAACGTATAACTAAGTTTATGTTACTTTGGCGATTGTTTTTACCAACCTTTTAAGTGTTACAGGACCTGGAGTTGAAACAGCAGTCGTATCTGGAAAGGCCGATCTTCATGTGGCTCTCGAGGGGAGGAAGAGGGACTTCAAAGCAGGAGGACGTCCATGTGCGTGTCCAACTGTCGTGGTCCTAGAGCATCCTGCTGTTTCAGAGAAGATAGTGTTAAAGGATCTGATTTTGAAAGGTTTGTCGGAGAGTCAGCTGTGAGTCGCCTCGTTGGACACCTAGTGGTGTTCGGTCCACCCACGAGGGGTGAACAAATACTTCCTCTAAGGTGTAGGGGCCTTAAGTCTCGATAACCGTAACAAAAAACCCCACCCCCTTAGGGTATCGGTCAGTGCACTTAAGCCCAACTATCCTATTAACGTGTCGCGGTAAACAGAGGGTAGGATAAAAGGGATAGGGAGACAAGGTGGCCAGAAATGTTGGGGCTGAAGTAAAATTTTTGAAGTTAAAAAGTCACATAATATGTGACTCATAGAGCCATAACATTTAATGACTGGGGAAAGTCCTAAAAGATGACCTTTTGGGCCACCTTGGTGTGGGGGAAATTTGTGTTGTTTGCAAATCAAAACGATTTGAGAGATGGTTGGGGGGAAATGTATTATAAACTGCAAGGGCGCCATCTCCCTGAAGATAATCTGCAACAAAAGAGAGAACCAAACATATTAGAATATTTTATTTTGGAGCATCGCGAATAATTAAAAAAAATAATTTTCATCAGAAGCATCCAGTTTTTTTCCAAAATAATGTGTATGAAAAAACAATCTGCTTTAAATGCACTTATAAAATCAAATGTATTGCAGGCAGTGCAAATGTTGTGTTTGTTTTTTTACTTAACTACGGTACAAGTATTTCAACAAATTTTTGGGTTCATATTCTGTTGTTTTTCATGGTACAACTTTTTAGTAAAACCTTAGAAACCTTAGTGAACCTTAGCAATGATCTGTTCATGGTAATTCAAAGTATAAAGTTACAACATAGCATTAATTGAAATTCGAAAGTCAAAATTTAGTGGTTAAATTATTTAAACATGGATGTCCTTAGTGTTGTTATAATGATATTACGTATTTGGTTGATTGATTGATTGACGCGAAATGCACAATCGCAAATGAAAAAAAATTAGGAAATCTATAATTTTTTCTGTTTCAATAATTTTGTTATAATGTCAATTCAAACTGAAAATATAAAAACTAGTTTACAAAACTCATCGTTAAGTGTTTTAAGCACAATGCTAAAAGATAGTGCTAAAGATAGAGAAGTAAGTTAAAATTTATTTACCTGGTGTATTGGTGCGTCCCATGGTGAGGGTGTTCAAAACTACCTACAACGGCATACGATTAAGGGCTACGATGAATGTGTTACACACTGTTTACGTACTTACAGACATCCAAAAGTATGCTGTCCAATAAAATGTACAGTATTTGATCAGTATAGTAGTACTGAAGTAATAAAAAGTAATTATCAATATTTTTTGTAATTAACATTATAAAAGCTACTACATATTAAAACCAATTCGGCGACAAATCTTCAAGTATGTAAAGAATTATATTTTATATAACCTTATTAGAAAAATAATTGGTCTAGGTCATGATTTTTAAATTTGCTTACCATCGATGGTCTAACTAAAAAGTGGTATTAAATTAAATAAACTTAAATAAACCGGAAACCCAAAACTGATGTACACATCAAAGTCAAAGTTAGATTTTTTCATTTGTTAGTAGGTGAAATATTTATAGTGTTATTAATTAAAATTTATTTTTCTGTAATCTCACATTTTCAATTCAGTACGAATAGTATGAGTAATAAGCTTCTTATGATTGTTATGTTTTTACATTATACTTTTAGTATTTTAACTGCACTTGGGCCAACCCCATAATGTCACAAATATTGGAGGAAACCACATGTTACAATGTACCGTTTGGTATGAAACGAAAGAATTGAAAAAAATACAATTTATTTTCCCTCTTATCAAGTCTTAGTTCTGAATTAAAGTTGATATCTTAATCATTTATGCCGCACAACTTAAATCAGTTCCTAGAAATCTAACAATGAGTAATTTCAATACCCAATAATATCCTTGCGAGTCCTAATTTAATTAATAAAAAATTTTTCAAGTATTTTTATACAAAAATTTCTTTTTTACTAGGCTACTAGCTGCGAATTTCAACGGTGAATTCAAACGGAATTTAACTATTGCAATTGTAAACAATTGCACTGAATTCAACCTTAATTTATTAAGTAAATATGAAATATCGAGGACAAAACGTTGTAACATGTGTGCAATGTTTGCAAACTATTGGCAGTATACGAAAATTAATGTTGAATAAAGTAATTAATATTGTAATGTAGTCCTACTAAATTACAGGCATAAATATGATTTTATTCTATTACTCACGATATGAGACACTTGAGTACGTACTGTATAAAACAAACTCACTATTCAAATATTTTAAATATTTTCTGTTGCCAAGCAATTCTTTTAACAAAGAAATTAAAAAATACTGTTTGTAAAGGATGGCAAGTTTTACAAAGTTATTTGTTAGGCCATGTATCAAAAGATGTTAATTTAATAATAAATTTAAATTCCTTTTTTATAATAAATATAAAATAATATTTCATAAAGCAATAAATATATTTATTATATTGCTTTATTAGTGAGCACACGCCTCGTGCTATAGTTGTATTTCCAACTAAAGTAGATTCTGCAGTCCCTAGTTCGAATAATAAAAGTTTAGTACTAGCACTAGTTTTTTTGGCATTGCCTATGTTCTATCATTAATGGGTCTCAACTTAACATATTAATAAAAAATACTTCAATCATTCAATTCAATCTCATCATAATTTGCTAACTATTTTATCTTCTTGCAAAACAGTATTTCATATTAAGTTAAAGTTGGTTTAGTAAATCAAAATCATACTAAAAATTACATAAACGAAACATGGTAATTGTATTGGTTGCTCTTTAACTACATAATAAACATAATAAATAAATTATTATGTTTATTATTTTATTGCTTTAGACATATTACTAATTTTTTAACAAATCTTTTGCATAGTTCATAACAGTTATTAAACAAACATTAAATCTACAAAAATATAAAATCATGGATCAAAAACCTATGGGCAAAACATGAGGTCAAAGGCCTTAGGCCAAGTGTTTTCATGACTGAAATAGCAATAGGAAATCTCTTAAATATTTCCTTTATAATTGCAAATTTTAACGCATCACATCCAGTATTTTTTGTGTGAATTAACAGTTCACATATATGATGGTTTTCAGATATTTGAAAACAAATAACCATATATTTAATTTTTTTATCAGTAGGCTTTTACTGTTTGTTTTTGACAGTGTCATTAAGTTATTGAATTTTAATGAATAAATTAACTTGAGTTATTGTCCGTGAAAGCAGAAAACTAAATTCACGTTCCCTCTGGTCCTAATCCTACAATCGCATCTACACTTTTCCTTTGGACAATGTTTCTGAATGGCTGAAAAACTGGAAAATTAAGGTAAACCAAATTTTCCAGATCCATCCATTTGAGATTTACGATGACCACAACTAACTGCCCTCCAGTGGTCGTTAGGTACACCAAATAATGTGATGATACCTCAAGCTTAGAAAGCAAAATATGCTGGAATGTACTTTGACAAACGACTTAATGGTGACTCCATACTTAAATCTAAATTTACAGACAAACAACTTATTCGACGCATTTGAAAATTATTAGTTAAAAATTTACTATTTTAAATTAATATTCAAACCGATATGGGCTTATGGCATAAGCTTAGGAGTATTGCACCCACCCAATTCAAATATTGAATTATTCAAAGATAGTCTAATCAAGGTTTAATAGGTTGATAGGTTTAATCAAGAATCTTAAGATACCGGATATTTGTCAAGCACCAAGGTACGTCAAAAAAATAATAATTCATAATGATATCAAAATTCCTTGGGTCAGAGAATTAATAGGTAGATTCAATCAAATATCAAACCAAGCTCGAAAACTATCAAAATTAACTTGCATTTAACCTACTGGACAACAGTGAATTGGCTTCTAGACTGAAGACACATTCCGTTTTGGAGCTTCCTGTTCGATTTGTGTGTAAATCAAATCTTAAGTGATTTTACTTGTGTTGGTGAGCACAATGGTGCTTAAAAAATCACAATTTCCTAATGTCATCATATTTGATTATTGGTTTATATGTTCAAACAGATTGTAAATAAAATAATCTGCAAAATAGTTCATTCGTTACAAGGACCACAAACGGAATTTAGCTGGCCTCGAGATCGTGTTCCAAGTTCAAGACAAGTCAAGAATTTGAAACGATCAAGAGTATAGGGAAAACGTTTTCATGTGATTTAAGAATGATATTTGTCATCACACTACACTATGCAATAAATTCTATATGAATGGAATAAATATTTTTATTTTCAAATAACAAACAAAACATAACTGTGACTAATCCAACGGAATATATTGCTTGTGTTTCCAGTTGCTAGGAAACCTCTTCACGTTAAATACAGTTTCCATTGGTTTCTAGTAGGAAGTTACCTATACCTCAAAAGTATGATTTTCGTTGCTAAACGTAAGGGTTGAAAACAGTTAATATTGATGTAGTGTGAAGAAAAACTTTTAACCTTTGGTTTTAAATAATTTAGCTGTTAACTGTGAAATCTTACAGTAGGTTGTTGGTGTAAACTTAGCCGTACCATGTTTATTTACAATGGAACTAGGCTATAACAAAAGTGAATTAAAACCAACGCGCAAGGCTCGGTCAACCCCGTACCGTAGAAAAACTAACCTTTACTTTTTCTATGTCGGTACTTACTGCACTACTGAAATATGCGCTGTGAGTCAAGGATTCTGTTTAATAAATTATAAGATTTGCCACTTAAGTTGACGAATGCCCAAAACAGCTGGTAAATTTCCATTCAAACGAAGGTCCTTGCAAGACCTTACAGTCCTAAATCCTTACAGTTCTAAATTTCCCTAATACATTATCATTGATAAGGTAATTAAAAGATTTTCAAGTTAAACAGCTGTAACTAGTAAACATGGCACACCAGCGAGATCATCCGTTATGTTGAGAAGTTATCGAAGTTATCTGTACCAAAGAAGTTATGTTAAGCCATGGAGGATACACTGGTGAACGAACCGCATTAACAAGCCAAACTGTAAAAGTACCCAATCTAAATTGCTCTATTTTGAGCAACAATTACACTAATAGTATTAAATGAATTGACTACAATTTTTCGATGTATGTAATCTTACATTTCGGTAAAGCAGGTAAAGTGTAAGTTACGTATTTGATCTAGTTTTTTTTTTAATTATTATTAATAGATAACTGTATTTGGGCCTGTTCCGTACATATCACAGATATTGGATACCACCTTTTGTAATTATAGCCTAACGAATAACCAAGAACTGGCCACATAAAAAATGCAGTTTACTTCTCTCTTATTTACCTCCCATTTCTGAATTCATGTCGATATTCAACCCATCCAGTCATTATGTCAACACTCCAGAATCTTAATAATCATGAGTAATATCATTCCTAAATGTGCACCATGCTCAATAATCACTGCCCATGGATCTTAATGTCATGCATGTAAAATGTTTCAAATATGCAGGAAATATTTCGTTTTACCACTACCTTTTAGCTTCAACGGTTGAACAGAATTTGTTAACAATTGCACGGTTTTAAAACGTAATTATATTGTAGATTGAAAAAACCCCTATTGTAAAACATATACATGCAAAAATTAACAAATCATTAATTAACTAAATTAAAATTAATTAATAGTGAATAACATAAATAATAATGTAATGTAGGACAAATATGGGTGTATACATAAGTCTTATTCTATTACTCACGAATACGCTTCAAAAGATGATTATAACACAAATTCACTTCTTTAATACTTTAACTTTTTTTGTTACTTAGCAATTATTATAACAAAGATATCAAATATAATATTGAAACAGGTGACAAAATGTGAAGTTTTTGGGTTCGATGTTACGAATTTTGTTCAAAATTTAATAATTATTGTTTTTCCTTTTTAATAACCATGATAGAAAATAATAAAAGGTATTTAAAATTATATTTCTCACAACATCATATGAATCTCCGTATTATTTTAAAATAAAAGATAAAATGTAAATAAATGTTCGGGCATGTGACTATATTTGTCTTTGGATACAATTATTCTACTTGAAAAGAGACGATTATGAAATTAATTACCTTCAATGTGGAAAAAACTAAAGGTTCAAAGAGAAACTGGCATTCAACCCAAAGGGACATAGAGATCTCGGGTTAAAATCTGTATTTTCCAATTATTGTAGTAAACTCTGCAGGTTTTATCGAAGTTTTTGGCTTTGGTTATATATGTATACAAGAAGAAAAGAATTAATTGTGCGGTAATGTGACCATGAGCACGGGACCATTTCACAAAACAGACTAAAATACAGTCTGTGATAGTGAGTTGGAGAAAATATTGCAATAAATGAGTTTTTAAATAAAATAACTCTTGTAACTCCCTTTCCACATGATTAGAATTACATGTCCCCAATAATGTATAGAGTAAATAACAAAAGTTTGTTGAAACTGTAACATCGCAGTTTCTGAGAATCTTACAAGTCTTTACAAGGCCACAGATACACTTAACTAAACTTATTTAAGGATTAAAAATTTTCAAAACTTATTTTTCATTACTTTGACCTAAAAACAAAATTGAGTACCGCGAATGCAAGTCTGGGCGCGACTCTCTCGGAGTGCAAGTCTTAGTGCTGCGCTATTTCTTATTCAATTTGAGTCAAAGTTTAAGTTTTCCGTCAATAATAAGGTTATATGTTAAAACCGTTACAGATTTCATCCATCTTACTCGAAGTTCTCAAGGTCACCGAGGCTCGTGCGAATCTCAGATCAGTTATAAGAGAGGAATTGCCAAAATGTTTTTATTATTCTTAGACAAGAAGACCCCGGCCGAACCGTTAAGCACTTTTGCCTCTTATGGACATTTTGCTCAAGCCTTTTCAAGGACAGGATATTGAAGGAAGAGAACGGGTGAGAGATAGAACACCAGACTGCTGTTTGACTGTTTTCCTGTGACAACAACTGTTTTCAAGCTCAAACAGGCGGACCCCGCTTTGTCCTCTAAATGGCCAACCAACCGACTATCTATTCATGATCTTCAACTAGAGGTTTCCATGTTGTAATGATGACATCATTCCCCTGCTCTCTAAAACATGAATGGATTGTAAGGGAAGGGAAATTGTCTTATTGGACAGCCAAAAGACTTGCAACATGATATGATAACTTCTTTTGCTATACTCAATGTCAACTTCGCAACTAGCAGAAACCAGTTTTAAAGTTGCAAAAGTGTTAAAAAAATGTTTACTTTCTGAATAACCTTGACCTTTAATAACGTCATTAATGACATATATGAAGAAGACTTTACTGGTGACGGTGACGTCATATTTGTTACCTATGCCGTCATGCCGATGGCGTCATTTGGCCATCCCTTGTATTAATGTTTTATTTTCTATAAACTTAAGAGTAATGTAGTTGGGAATACATATACCTAAAATGTTTTTAGCAAGTAGGTGACTTTTCATTTCTGATTATACTGTTTTCATTTTGTATCCAAATGTATGTCTCAAAAACGTTCTTTTGTTAATCTTAAAAATGAATCAAAACCGCATAATTCTATATTTTGTATGTATGTAAATATCAAAATAAAATATTAAAATAAATATGAAATAATAATATTTACTTCGTTAATGATTTTTTTACTGCCTTTACTGAGCTAACTGTTTCCAGGAACCTTTGAAGAAATTTAATTCCGAGTTTCAATTTGTAGGGGCTGGCGTATTATCAAAGCAAACGTGCAGTCTCCTTGTCAGTTGGAGAAGCTTCATAATCTTTCTCTGATTTCATTGTGACCTGGAGCACTTCTCTCTTACAACAGTTTTGGTTCTTATTGTACTTTTTATCTAAGTCATTTCAGGGAAATGATATTGCTCACAAATATCATAAAAATATGTTAATATTAGAGTTTATGTTAAATGGTTAAGTGATAAATGAATCAATTAGGGAAAAATTCAACGAAACTTGTATAGTGTTTGACTTTAAAAATAAACAGTTTTTATTCAAATAAACGGATGAATATTAAAAAATTTATGGTTAAATTTAATTCTAACATTAGTTAAAACTCATTTTTGAACATTGATATTTACTAGCTACTTACTATTTATGTAAAATTAATCATTAATTCGATATCAAAATATTAAAGGTTTATAGTACAGGTGAAACATGTCAAAAATAAGGAATTAAATTCTCAAAAAGTAATACAATTCACAAGGATTGACATTGTCTACAAGTGCAGTGAAGGTCTGCTTCTGAAGTCAGTTCAGGTTATACAACTTTCATTTTATCAACAGGAATTGCAAAAGCGTACATAAAGTTTAGAAAAATTTAATTTTGGTTTTTTAATTTACGCAACTTAAGTTAAATAAAGCACTTTGAGAAGATTCCCCTATTTTTAAGCAATTATTATAATTATTACTCGGCTTTAACGAAACAATTAATATTAAGCTAATTTTTTGTTGATTTTTTCTTGAAATGTTTCTGTCGAAATTTCTTCAATCAAATACAACAAAGTTTCTTAAAAGCTACTTAATTAAAATGTCGAAAATTGAAGAGAATTATAACTTAATTCGACATATTAAGTTATAATATGTCTAAGCTAATATTATAATATTCTAATATATTATTATAATATTCTAATATACAATAATATTATTATAATATTATTATAATATTATAAGCTTTCACATTACGTTGTGAACCATATCTGCAAATTAATAAAAATTAAATTCAAAAACTTTGAACAGAACAGGTAAAGTGCGCCTGTAGAGGAATCTTGTTCAAGTGTTGGGATCTTGAGACGAAAGTCACTTCATGATTAGTTTGCCTGTTTAACATTCGTTAGCTGGTTCTGATGAGGATGTAAGGTTCGAACTATTGCCACAAGCAAAAGTAGTTTAGTAGTCAATAACTATTTATTATACACATTATAAAACACACAAAAAATTTAATTTCATAAAAAATACAAAAAAAGTATTTTTAATGGCCATATTTTGAAGTAAGTACAAATCAATCCTATTTAAGGTTATAAAAAATTATGAAATATATGTAATCTAGATTTTTTTATATTCAAAATACTTATATTCTACAATTACTCTTTTTTTAATACTGAAATGTTATTGGGACATACATTCCAATGACGTTCCAACTAGAGATTTAATAACTCCGTAGACTATACACAAATAAATACATTTAGACAATTTATGTTGATAATTTATGATTACCGTTGTTAATTTAGTAAAACACATATATAAAACTTTAAAATTCTTAACAACAAATTCTTTGATCTTTACATGTATGAGAATTTCGTGTGTAGAGTTTTTTATTATAGCTTGCTGTAGTTATTAACAACTCGATATAGGTAAAGAGTTATTTAGACAACTTAGTTTTAAACCACACTTCAAAACCTAATTCAAAAATGTTCTCAGACTACTTTAAAATATACTATATTTGTTATTCCTATAAAGTTATCAAAATATTCTCCTTTCAGAACCATCCCACATGGTATTCAGAAGTCTTTAACGTCGAATTCGACACCAAATAATAGATCAGCCAGTGTGGACATGGAGTGGTAAATCAACATTGACAAATCACCCCCAGAATGGGCATTACTCACTGGCCGGGGCCTACACCGTTAAATGGACGGCTGGCCAGAACTCCGTCATATGTATTATCTACAATATGCATTCAACTCTGTATTGATTCAAAATTTGTATTCGTACATAACAATAAGAATTACCCATTAACAAGTGCTCAACAAATCTAGTTATCATTACATCATCATTTACTTTAAAAACTATCAAGCTATTTTAAGAAGAAACTATTTGTTTTGTGACTAACAGAAGAAAGTGAAGGTAAACTTTTTTTACAGATAAAGGTACAAATTAAATAAAACCGTAAGTAGCTAAATATACGGTATCGAATTGTTTAATTGGAATGTTGACCACCATGGGGAAATTTTATTGAAATTGGTCGGCTACCATTTCTTGAAATGACTTACTACTTAACTATTCCAATAGTGACGACACAACAAGAAACAATAGAATAACCGTGAAGTAATATAAATTTCCATAATGATGTTTAGAGTATTGAATAACAGAAAATTAGTTTTTTATAAATTAAATAATGTTTGTAAATTCTATAATAAGGAATGAAAGTACGGTTGATGGAGTTTGTGTTGGCTGGGTTTAAGGCGGGGCTCAGTGACGGAAACGGCTCCAACATAAACTGTCAACTCACGTTCTGCGACTTCTCTCGACTCTCGAGCCATCGTGAACCGGACGGAGTAAAGTCTCCAGAGTTAAACGTATAAATTTACTTCTGAGGATGTAGATTTAAACGAATTAAACTGAATGTTTCATCCTCTGAAATGCGAGATCTTGGGTTTTAAGTGTTGTAGGCTTTTTATGAATCAATCCTATCTATAAAATTTGCCGTATGAAGAAACAAAATTTGTATTATGAACAGAACACAAAACAAGATGTCAATGTTTAGTAATTTAAAAGAAAAAAAGAACTCTAAACTGTTTAAATTCTAATTATTTATTAAAAGTGATAACTTTTTAACAACTTTTTCTTGATTATAATTTTAAACTCAATATCATTAACTAAAGTCACTTAGTTTTTAATCAGGATGTCATAAAATAATTCTTCTAACGTATTACCGCTAAGAAATAAAACAGAACAAATCACTATGGCAAGTTAAAAGCAATTTCATATAAACATTGTTTTACCCTATACATTAATCAAAGTGTTACATTTAAGTGCATTTTCTTAAATATACAAGTTACACTTAATATGTATCTCACATAATCACCATACTTTTAATATTTACAATGACTTTCAAAAGTTTTACACATGCAGTAAAAACAAAAACAAACTTATGTATGTTGTGGGTATATTGAAAACAAATCTAACGAAACTGATTGTTTAAATATTAGCCCTTTACATTCTCAATGTAGAATATTATTAATTAATCTAAATAATGTAAGAGCTGTAATATTGGATTGAGAATACAATTTAAAATTAATACACCAATATTTTATAATTTTTATATTTGTGAGGCCTTTCGACATCAACGATATCATCGTCAGACATTTCACAAACTGAAAGGTTATATTTACAATGTTAATTTTAATATAGTACTGAATGTAACATATGATCAGCTGAAGTTAATTAAAATAATAATAAAAATAATAAAATAGGTATTGGTATATGTATAAACATGTATAGAAATACGTAAGTATAATTTTGACACTTGATATTACTTAATTTTTGTAAAATGGGAATTTAATAATAATGAAAGTAGTGTCAAATTGTTGGTGCTGGCTCAGTTCAAGGTCACCTGAGGGATGACGTCATCGAGGTCAATGACCTCACCGATGACGTCATCGATTGCGTCATCGATGACGTCATCACTAATGACGTCATTTCTATGACGTCACACCCATGACGTCACAGAAATGACGTGCTGATGACGTCATCACCCCTTACGTCATCAAAATGACGTCACCGACGCCACTGAGGCCAAGGTCACGCCGAAACTTAAAATTTTTTGGCACTTTTGCCGTTTCTCGCACTACGCTCCGAGTTTCAGTCAGAGTCCCCGTGACCTTGACCACTTGGAGCGAATTTTCGACGAGAAACGTCGACGAGAAACGTCAAAAGTGCCAAGTTAAACTCGAGTTTCTGACATGACCCTGCCTAAATGGGCAATCGGTTATCCCTCAGGTGACCTTGAACCAGCACAACACCAACAATTTGATATTACCGTGACCTTGAAAACCTAACAAACGGAGCGCCAACACCGATGCGCACCCCACGACAGCCACCGAGTGACTGACTGTCAGCTTCAGTGTACTCTAGGTATATCGGCTTGAGAGACTAAGACTCTTAAACTGTCAGGAATGGGAGTAACTAACTGAATTTTGCAGGAAAAGTCATTTCATCCAATATTTTAAACAAATCCTCATCAGTAAAACTGACATTAGTCTGTTTTGTATAAAACTTAGGGTGTCCGCGCAACAGTTTGCGCCACTTAGCTAAAGTCGAAACTCTCTTAACTTTGAGTGGTGGACAGTGAGCAACTAATAAAGCCTTAAACACGGCTAAGTTTCTTACCTAAAGTGTCCGCGACATGGCTTCTCCTCACAAAAGGTCCGCACAATACTGAGAGACTGCTTGTAGCGCATGAGTCAAGGGAAAAGAGGTGGGGGAAACAGCAGGAGTGGGGGAAGGTCACAGTGGTGGGGAAGGTGAGGTGGTACGCTGGAGTATCGCATCACTTCACCATGAGCTGTCCTACAGTGAACACACTGTTCTCTTGCCCGAGTTGGCACTAGAAGAAACATTTCTGTACAGCTTAGGTCTGTGAGAGCCGAGGAAGCAAAGTCAAGTGGAAATTGTGTTAAACTCCAAGATGAAGAGTCTCCTAAATAAACTAATTGTATCCCTGCAATCCCCTATAACTTTAGAGAAATACCACTTTATTAAGCGACACCTTATACTTTGGCAATACGAAGTGGAAATGGAAAAGATTACAGTAAAAATTAATTTAACTTATAACTTGACTGGACACTCATGCGATACTACGTGGCGTGCAAACGCACCTAAACATTACAAGTTAGGTTATTAAGCACCTCTGGGGCATGGAAGCCGGAGAACATACTGGCGAAGCGGTGTTGTGCAGCCTAGGGACCCAGTTGTGGTGGGGGTATAGCCAACATTTAGAGTACAAGTGTTGTGGGTGACCTTGACCCACTTAACTTACCTCGACCCCCCCCCCCCCCGACAAAAAGTGCGAGCCCCCCCCCCCCGACAAAAAGTGCGAGCCCCCCCCCCCCCGACAAAAAGTGCGAGCCCCCCCCCCCGACAAAAAGTGCGAGCCCCCCCCCTCCACCCCACCCCTCCCCCACCCCTGATTATCCTGGGCGTGGCAGCCCCGGTGGGGATATAAGGGGGCCCAGCCAGAGCCGGCTCGCAGTCCGCTCCCGCGCGTTGAACGTGAACGATCGGGACGGACCGCCATAGGCCATCACTAAACATTGAATGGCGCCTTCAGTGTTTAGCGAAGTCTACTCTAACTTTAAGACTTGTATTAGTTGTAAGATATTGCGCTTGCGTTTGGGTAATATGCGAAATTGTTTTATATGACAGTGTTTTACTTGCACCCTAATGACTCATGTGTGTCTTTTATCCTTTGTGTCTTGTTTGTTATATGTGTTTAATGTGTATGTGCTTGTTCCAGCATTGACTACGTTGAGCCTCAATTTTGTGTTGTAAGTGTGTTTATATCTTTCTAAAGTGTATACGCATGTTTTAGCAATCCCCTCTTGAGCTTTTGCAATGCTCAAAGTAAATTGTAAAGACAGCGAACGGGAGTAGGCCCCCGTGTAAAAGTATTTTATACCAACGTTAGCATGGGTCCTCTCAGGCATGCAATATTGCGGCTGGGTTTGGGACTCGGTCCGTTTGTACGCTGACATGCAGACACAGCTGTGGCCAATTTGCGGTGGCCTCTGCACTCGGACCGAGGGCGTAAGCCACTAGGGCTGTCCTCAACCTCTTGTTTCCCTTCTGGAAACTCAAAATTATGTAAATGAATCTTTATTAGCTATTTGTGTTTTTAGTCCCCAAGGCCCCCGAACATTCGTGGTTCGCCATGGATGTACGGGGGCCGAAATTTTTTAATGTCCGTGTGGCCTTGACCCACAAAGATTTATAAAAATTTACTGCATTGATAAAGTTAAATATTAAAGGTAGGGTACGGGAGTAGACCCCCGTGTAAAACAATTTTAAACCAATTTTAGCATGGGTCCTCTCAGGCATGCAATATTGCGGCTGGGTTGGGAACCGGTCCGTTTGTACCGCTGGCATGCAGACCACAGCTGTGGCCAATTTGCGGCGGCCTCTGCACTCGGACCGAGGACGTAAGCCACTAGGGCTGTCCTCAACCTCTCTCAAAATTAAGTAAATGTTTTGTTAGCTATTGAAAAGACAATGCAGTAAATGTTTACAGTCTTGCGTGGCGAAGGGAACACGACATTGGATGTTGCCTTGTTGTCATAGTTGGGTCTCTTCGGAGGCTACAGCGATGACAACCCAAGTGCCCCACACCCCCATCGGGGGTGTGGGGCTTAATTTTTTTAAAGTTTTCCGTGACCTTGACCTAAATATATAAAAGTTTTCAAAATTCTTTAACAGTCAGGTCTTATTAACACGGTAAATATATTAAGCTCTTTAAAAAAATGTACAAGTCAAGTAACACACAAGGTTTGACTCGTCTATAAGTGTGTCTTTTTTGAGGCTTCAGCGATGTTAACATAAACGCCTTAAGTGAGGCTTATTGTTTTAAATTGACCCCCCCCCCAAAAAGTGCGAGCCCCCCCCCCCGACAAAAGTGCGAGGCCCCCCACCCCCCCCGACAAAAAGTGCGAGCCCCCCCCCCACCCCCCCACCCCCCCCGACAAAAAGTGCGAGCCCCCACCCCCCCCTCCACCCCCACCCCCTCCCCCACCCCTGATATCCTGGGCGTGGCAGGCCCGGTGGGGACGGTATAAGGCGGCCGGGCTGCACGCACTTCTCATTCCGGTCCAAGCTCCCATACGGACAGGTTCTCTCTTGCACTTGAGATCTTTTATAACTTACTTCTTTCTTCACATTTATTCCTTTCATTTATTCCATTCATTACAATGGGTAAAATGGGACTTAAGCTGAAGAACTACCCATCAGCTTCAACCTCGGCCAACACGCCTCAGCCCTCATCGTCCTCCGCTCCGATCCTGGAATACCTGATGACATCACAGATTCTGAGCTTCCTGACGATGCCGCCGCCGCCGCCACCGCCACCGCAGCCTGCCTCGATGCCAGCCTTTCACCATTGCCACCAACATTGGAGAGGTGGCGCACCTGCGGCTTCGAAGAGGCTGGCGCACCCGCGGCATCTTCAAAAAACCCCAGCGGACGAGTCCTGATAGCCTCTCCAGCACTCTCTCTGCTATCGGACTCGGGATCGGAGTCTGCGGTGTTCGAAGAGGCGTCAAGGTCGAGGATAACCCCCTACAGTCGAACTAAGAAAATCCTATCCTACACCAATCCCAATGTCCCTCACCCATATCCCCCATGCCACCTACACCAACCAAACCACCCCGTAAATCAATCTTCTCCCCCGAACTTCCCTCAATCGACCTAACCCGTTCACCTACCCCACCAAAATTATCTGCAGCCTACCTTTTGACCTTCTTAAACCTTCACCTCCCACCTCCATCCCTTCTAGCCAGCCTAAACCGAAGAGCTCCAAAACACTCCAGTAAAGCGTCCAACACAAAACGTAAGCGTGTTAAACTCCCTGCTGGCAAGGGTAATAAATGCGATTACGTGTGGATGTCAAAAGACTTTGGGGTTCTTTGCTGTCAGAAGTTTGCTGTTTTAGATAAAGACCGTTGCCAAACGCACTTGAACAAAATATCAATCTTCCGAGAGTAAGACCCTACAGTCTAACAACATTAGGTCTAAAACATCCCAACCCAGACATCCCCACAGTCCGCAACCGCTTGATATTAGAAGACTTAAAGTGGATGAAAAATATTATTTTATTGCTCAAACTTATGGAGCTTTTGATGCCAAAGTAGAAATCATTGTAAAAGGTGATGGCAGCCTTCATACAATGAAAGTACCCGTTCGGATGGTACAAAGACAATTTTTCATCATAAAAAAGGCTATCTAATACGAAGGAAGGATGCCAATCTGTGTGGGAAATGGATTAGGATGTAGGCCTACCAAAAGAAATTCTAAATTGTTAGGTTGTGTTGGACGATATTTAAAAAACAAAAATTCTTCTTCCAAATATTTTTTCCAAATTTAGTCCTAACCCTCTTAAAGTAAGGGAGAGGGGTATTACACAAGTCAACTAATAAAAAAAAAAAATACTTGACTTGTATAATACTTTAACCTGGCGGTGATGTAAAGTCACTGGGACAATCTCAAACCGTGTCCCTTGAGGGTGAAGACTAAGTACAAAAATCTTTAACAAATTAAAACCTACCTCCAAACACTTGTAGCTTGCTACAAGTGTTTGGAGGTAAAAATTTTTCAAAGTTTGAATGACCTTGACTCACATAAATTACTGTTTAAAATAAAGTGCTAACCTTACAACTAATGTTGTGTATCACGTGATACCCCCACTCTAACGCTCTTACCAAGCTCGTATGAGCCGTTCATTTGCTTCAGTCTGTTCCTGTGCTTTGTAATAAACATGTCACGGTACAATTACAAAGGTGGTGACTTCTTTATAGATCAACACAATGCTTGGAGAAGTGCTAAACCGGCATAGAATGGAAGTTGAGTGTTTTATAAGACGAGATGGGTCTACATTTTACTTATGTATTATAAACAACCAAACTCATAAGTATGAACACTGGACAAAAATCAATTATAACAACATAGATGAGCTGTTTGCTTGGGTGTTGAGGTGTGTAAAGTTATTGAAGAAACAAAAATAATGGGTGTGCTAAAGGTATGTAAAACAGATGACCGGAAGACTAAGCAAAATTTCTTTTGCCCCCCCCCCCCCACTGTGTTATCCCCACCACTAAAAACGGGTATATATAGGAGTGGTGATCAACCGTCCTCTCATTCTGCTTTACACCGTTAAGCTGAACACCACCATGTCTGCTATGAACATCCCAGCCTCTACCTCTGGCCCGGCCGCCTCCAACTCCAGCCCGAGCATTGGACCAATCCGATCGGGCCTTCTTCAAGGAGTCGTGTCCGATTCTCCGGCTTTGGTCCTGTGAGGAAGGAGTTGCGAAGCAGCGGAGCTTCTCAACCAACCACGAGGGACGCATCAACTCAGACTCCACCAAACATCATCGAGTGGTACGACGAAGTCATAGAGCAAAGGGACAGAATGCTAGAGAATACTCGCAGTGAGCTACTTCATATCCGGAGTAAATGGGAAAAACTGATTAGGAAGTGTGAAAGCCTGTTGGACAGTGATGATAGTGAGGATGAGAGTGGATAGGTGTGTGGGTAAAGGACTTGGACTGGGACTTGTGTGTATGTATGAATGTGTGCGTGAATGTGAAATACAGAGCGGGGGATAGATCACTCTGTGGCAATGGACTAACATGCCACTTAGTGATCTATCCCCCGTTCTGGTAATGTTTTTGGATGGCCTTGACCCACTTTACCAGGTTAGCTAGTACCCCCACCACTGATAAGTATATATACGGGTATTGATGTGCAGTTTGATTATTCTGCTTTGTATCGCTTAGCTGAATACCTCACTTCAACATGGCTTCCAACTGCAAAACTTCTCGGGCTTCTTCTTCAAGAAGGGCGTGCTGCCAACGTTCTGCCTGCTACTCGTGGACCTGCTCGACCATTCCATAGCATAACTGTTGCTCGGGCAAACGCTTGCAAAGCTCCAATGCTACGACCTTGCTGGAGGTGAGCCAAGACGGACAAGGCTTGCTCAGTCCTGGTCAACGGCAGGAGCAAGAAAGGCGTATGGCGTACTTCAGCTGCAGGGTGTAGTTCCCAGCTTGAAGTTAGGCGATCCCAGAGTAGCAAGCATCAACGAGGCAGGGGACTACATATCACACCTTCACAGTGTTTTAGAAGTAAAGGACCAACAAATTGAAAACTTAAAGAACAATTGAAACAATTTAACTTTAATCCGGTGGAGTTTGTAGAAACGGTGATGAGTGATAGTGACGATGAAGGTAGTGAATATATATTAGGTATGTAATGAAAAGACAGGGACATGTGTGTGTTTGTGTGTGTGTGTAGAATACAGAGCGGGGGATAGACTACTTGCGGCAATGGACTAGCA
Organism: Neoaliturus tenellus; assembly: GCA_030545055.2. Classification (NCBI taxonomy): domain Eukaryota; kingdom Metazoa; phylum Arthropoda; class Insecta; order Hemiptera; family Cicadellidae; genus Neoaliturus; species Neoaliturus tenellus. The sequence goes on from JAQYXR010000881.1 coordinate 19,948, forward strand.
TGCTGCTTAGTGGTCTATCCCCGCTCAAAGAGTACTTTTGAATGACCTTGACCCACTTTAAACGAAGGACAACCGGTTAACTGTATAAAAGAGGGGGGGTCTGTACATCCCGACTTCATTCTGCTTTGGACCTTCCAGTGGAACGCTAGAAAAATGAGTGGATCACTGATCATTGGTAAGGAGTGGGAGTATGTAACCATAAACTATTTAAACTGTAGAGGGATGTTGAAGAAGGTGTATGATAATGTTAAAAGAATGGTTGTTGAAGAAGGTAGGGTAGTGATTGTAGCGTGGAAGAAGAAGCAGTATACAGGACAACAAGTGAGAGCAAGTGACTTTGGGGGAATAGTGTGTTTCAAATTGGACGAGCGAACTTGGTTAATTTGGACATTGTGTTTTGGGACTTGGAAAGGTTAATTGAAAATAGTGGCAAACATGGGGAACTCTTAATTGGCAGGGAGGACCAGAGTATATGAGTAAGTGTAAAAGACTGCGAACGGATGAAGGAAATACTGCGGGACAACCCTGGGATCATAATACAAATGAATTTAAATTATGATTGGTCCCAAGTTAGAATGCAAGGGGACGATAACAACGGTCAACAATCTCCACAATATTCGCCCATGTCCCCGATCTACCCTTATGGCGAGTCTGACGTCGATGAAGATGAGGCTAATGAGGATGTGGGGGACAACGAGGCTGAAGAGGAGTAACCTTCATTCCTTTTTTTTAAAACCCAAATTGGATGACCTTGAGAATTCCCCCTCCACTATTTCCTTTTTTAAAACCCAAATTAAATGACCTTGAAAATACCCCCTCCACATACTTTTGGTTTACCCCTCTACTTTTCAATACTGTTACCACAGTCTGTAGCTCACATCATATCCTTGCTTAGCTATCATGGCGGACAGCACTCTTTCTCGAGTTGACTCCACTACGGATGAAGAATGGCCATTTTCCTGGAATGTCATCTGCAAGACTCGGCAGAAGTGGATATGTTGCATGAGAAATTGGTGTATGTATTAAACGAAAACCCCAACATTGAATGTAGAATGACTATGGATTTCGATGCGACAGGGGTCCACACTCAACCTTCCACTTCCCAGCCAGCCTGAACCTCAGCTACAGCCGAAGAACTTTACACATCTTTACACTCCAGTACGGCCGGAGGATGTGGTTATCAGCGAGGCAGACTCTACTACAAGTTATATTGAGCCAACGAATTGGAAGCTTGTTGTTGACACCTTACACAAGGTCGACTTAGTATGTGACAAATTGAAGGAATTGATGATGCAAGATCCTGGTCTTCGTTTTAAAATTGATTGTTTTTCATCTGGGGAGCACCTGCACGGGGCTCTTCGTCTGACAGCTCTCTAAGTACAACGGACGAGGAGGAGGAGGACGACTAGTTATCTTTTTAAACTCCGTTTGGATGCCTTGACCTTTCCCCCTCCACTGAGTTTATTTAAGGTGCACTCTCAATGACTGCAGCATCATTTCATCGCGCACCTTAACCACAGCAACATGGAGAGTCAACTCAACTACTGTTGCAAACGGAAATGTTTTTCATGGCCAAATGACATTGATGTGCGGATGGCCTGGCGTGTAGAAAATGTAAAGCTTTTGGTCAATGCATGTGTAAGTGCAAGTCTTGAAGAAGCCGAAACCAGAGTTGAAGACATTCCATGTGTACAGATGAGAGGGCATAAGTACACTTGTTGCCCTGAACGTTGCATTGAATTCACACTAAAACAGCTAACTGGCTGCAAATTGTGCAACAATCATTTTGCAGGTTTCTGCAAACATTATTTAGGAGCCTGTCAGTACAGATCAACTTGGCATACAGAAGCACTCACTATCAATGAAATCGCTATAGATACACAAGAGTAGTCTTTCTACTCTTTCTTTTTAAAACTCCATTTGGATGACCTTGACCTTTCCCCCTCCACTCACCTTAGTTTATATAAACCCCATTCCCACTGACCACAGCATCACTTCATCGTGCTCCCTCGTCAAAGCAACATCAACTATGGGAAAGTAAGCGCATCTCATGTTGCGAGCATAGGTGTTTGGAGATACAAGGCGTCACATATTGTGCAAAGAAGCGTTGGGAGGAAGAGACGGGGACAACCTATTGCTGTGAGGATAAGTGTTTCCTCTTACCAAGTGGCAAGTGGATGGGCTGGCCTGCCGGCAATGTGAATGCTTCGGATGTTACAGGTGTAGATGCAAGAACCAACAGCTGCCACCGCCGGTACTACAAACTTTCAAAATCTACAAATCCAAATACTTTATACTTGTTGTCCGCAGCGGTGTATTAAATTTCACTTCTCCAATCTTACCAATTGTCGGAAATGCTACGGACAACCTGATGGGTGGTGCACCTGTTTTCTGGACTCCTGCCGCTACAGATCGATTGGTTTACAGATCCATTGAAATTGATGAAGTCGCCCAGGAAGCACAAGAGTAGTCTTTCTACTCTTCAACTTTTTTAAACTCCATTTGGATGACCTTGAGATTTCCCCCTCCACTTCCCCATATACCTAGAGTACACAGAGCTGGCAGTCAGTCACTCGGTGGCTGTCGTGGGGTGCGCATCGGTGTCGGCGCTCCGTTGTTAGGTTTTCAAGGTCACAATAATATCAAATTGTTGGTGTTGTGCTGGGTCAGGTCACCTGAGGGATAACCGATTGCCCATTTAGGCAGGGTCATGTCAGAACTCGAGTTTAACTTGGCACTTTTGCCGTTTCTCGTCGAAAATTCGCTCCAAGTGGTCAAGGTCACGGGGACTCTGACTGAAACTCGGAGCGTAGTGCGAGAAACGGCAAAAGTGCCAAAAAATTTTAAGTTTCGGCGTGACCTTGACCTCAGTGCGTCGGTGACGTCATTTTGATGACGTAAGGGGTGATGACGTCATCAGCACGTCATTTCTGTGACGTCATGGGTGTGACGTCATAGAAATGACGTCATTAGTGATGACGTCATCGATGACGCAATCGATGACGTCATCGGTGAGGTCATTGACCTCGATGACGTCATCCCTCAGGTGACCTTGAACTGAGCCAGCACCAACAATTTGACACTACTAATGAATTTGGAATTGGTCCAGTGTCCAGATTTAATAATTTCTTTGTTTTTCCAATATAATAAAGATTCCCAAGCATTCAGAAGATTTGGGTTTGTAATTGGTGTTTAAAATTTAGCACTGTTTTGGGAAAAGGTGTGACCCACTTGAATACAGTGTTTGGCCATGGCAGATTTTTTCAGGTCGGTTGTGTTTTATGTATGCAACATGCTCTTTTATTCTCGTTTTGAGGTTTCTTCTGGTTTGACCAATATATTTCAGCTCACAACCTTCACACTGTATTTCATATATTCCAGATTTTGAATTATCTTCAAGTTTGCTTTTTGGATTTCTTAATATGTTTTTAAGTTTGTTGTTTGTTTTTAAGGAAATTTTGGTATTTGTATTTTTCTCGAAAGTTTTCTTGATATCTTTATAATTGTTAGTATAAGTAGTACTTATCCATTTTCTTTCTTCTTTAAAGGCTGTAACGTTGTTCTGGATTGTTTTTTGTTTCTTTTTTATTGCCTTGTTCAGGATATGGTCAATTAGTTGGGTTTCATAACCATTGAATTTTGCAACGTCTTTTATATATTTAAGTTCTTTTTCATAGTTTTCTTTCCATAGAGGAGTATTTAGAAGCCTGTGGATCATTGAGTTGAAGACCGATCGGTTTTTGTTCTGGAGGGTGATTTGAATCATTCGTTATAAATCTATTTGTATGATTTGGTTTTCTAAAAATATCAAATTCTAGTGTGTTTTCTTTTCTTATAACTAGTACATCTAGAAAAGCTAATTTTTGATTTGTTTCAACTTCATACGTGAATTTGATAGAAGGATAAAACGAATTTAATTTGTTAACAAGTAATTTAGATTTTCGTTTTTGTTGAAATAGCGAAAACGTCATCTACGTATCTCACCCATGTCCTTGGAAAGTACGACAATGCTTCTTTGCTTTTATCTCAAAATGACTCATAAAAATGTTTGCGACGAAGCACGACGGTGGGTTTCCATCGCTGTTCCATTCATTTGAGTATAAAAAGCATCCTTGTATTGGAACGTGTTCTGTGACATGCACAAGTTAATGAGTAGTAAATATTCATCAATCATTTCATTTGGTAATTTGAGTGAGGTAAACCATTCACGAAATAATTCTTTTGTAATTTGTAAAGGTACACTTGGATACAGATGAAACAACGTCAAAAGACACTAAATATTCATCGTCATTTAGATTCAAATTTTGGACTTTTTCGATGAATTCATATCTATTCTTGATAGAACATGAAGGAAACACTAAAGCTTGGAGTCTTTCTACTAACCATTTTGAAATAAAGTAAGTAGGAGAATTAATGCATGATACAATTGGTCTCATTCCATCCCCTGGTTTGTGGATTTTCGGCAAACAGTAAAGTCGAGGAATCACTGGGTTTGGAACATGGAGTTTTCTTTTCAAATTGCTATCTATTACAAGATTACATTGTTTCAGTGTTGTTGTTACTGCTGCTGTAATTTCGGAAGAGGATTTTTAGAACATAGCTCATACGACCCTGAGGTTATCATATTGTCAACTCTTCTATAATACTCATTCTTATCTAAAATTACAATGGCATTTTGCATTTTATATTATTTTCCTTTGAAAGGGATTGGTAAACCTCAGAACGAACTTTTATTTTTAGTGTTTTCATTAAAATCTTGTATGTTTGTCTCCACATCAACTATCATAGATGTTATTTTCATTCCCTGTTTTAAAAGTAAAATTGAGACCTTTATTTAAAACGTTAATTTCATCTTCAGAAAAGGTTTCAGATCATAAACTTGTTCATAACCTGTCATCTGAAACCTTTTCTGAAGATGAAATTAACGTTTTAAATAAGGTCTCAATTTTACTACTCATAATATTTACTACTCATTAACTTGTGCATGTCACAGAACACGTTCTAATACAAGGATGCTTTTTATACTCAAATGAATGAACAGGCGATGGGAAACCCACTGTCGTGCTTCGTCGCAAACATTTTTATGAGTCATTTTGAGATAAAAGCAAAAGAAGCATTGTCGTACTTTCCAAGGACATGGGTGAGATACGTAGATGACGTTTTCGCTATTTTCAACAAAAACGAAAATCTAAATTACTTTGTTAACAAATTAAATTCGTTTTATCCTTCTATCAAATTCACGTATGAAGTTGAAACAAATCAAAAATTAGCTTTTCTAGATGTACTAGTTATAAGAAAAGAAAACACACTAGAATTTGATATTTTTAGAAAACCAAATCATACAAATAGATTTATAACGAATGATTCAAATCACCCTCCAGAACAAAAACGATCGGTCTTCAACTCAATGATCCACAGGCTTCTAAATACTCCTCTATTATAACGTAGGTTTTTCGGGGGGTTAGCGAGGAGGGAAGAGGTGTCCGGATAGGGCAGCCAGGCGTGGGTTTAGTGATTTTTAAAGTCACTAAAATCGGTTCCAGGGGTCAAGAGTTTTATTTAAATGAACTTAAGTCGAGTATGGGCGAGAGAACTCCGAATTCCACTTTTACTGATCAGTGTCAACAGTCCAAGCACTGCAAGGACCTCGACTGATCGTACAATTAATTAAAATAAATCTACAATTAACTTTTAGATTTTGGAGTCGATTCAGAGTAGTCTCTTTATCTCCTTAGAGCCAGTAAAATCATTCGATTCATAGAGCACTCATCATAATCGACGGTTGGGCCAATGAACAAATAGTGAAAATTATTATTTAAGCTGAGAGGTGTGAAATGTAAAATTTTAGAAAAACTGGCTGACCAGGAAGGGATCTGACGAACCAAAACCGGAAGAATTGGTGTCAGCAAACTAGGAATGTTAGTAGAGGTTATCACCAATAATTTCTAAATATAGCATTAACTATTACAAGAAACACAACTTTACTAAAATTATTCCTCTTAAGAAGTTAATGTCTCGGGTCTTAGACGAGTGACTTATTAAAATTAGTAAAACCTGTAAAATAATTTGATTACTACAGAGGGGATAAATCAATACTACAAAAGGGATAAATCAAGTCTGACAACCAACAACAAGATTGGCGTACAGTAAAGGTGAGTTCAATATATGAGATTAGCCGTGCTCTGCTCTTTCTATGACTGAAGTTAAATTATGACCAAGCTGAAAAATTATCACCGACCCTCTAGGCTTCCTACATACGCGTGTTCTGCTATGAAAACAAGTTAACACTACTTTTATACACACGAGGATAAAGGTGTAGGTTCTAGAGGAAGTGAGCCGTCGACTAACAAGGGGAGTGTTAGTGACAGTGAAATACCGAGGAAATTAAAGGTGTTCGGCTGTCTAGCAAAGGAACGCTAGCAGCAGCGAGAGTAGAGATTTTGGTAGTATATGGAGCGCTGACAAACTAACAAACAATGGTTAGCGTCAGTAGAAAAATACGAGGTTTGATAGGAACGGGCTGACAACTAACAATGGAGGTGTTAGCGTCAGTACAATAATCGAGGAGTCCAGTAGGAATACTTCAGAGGTAGTACCTTAGAGAGGGACACAAGAGCTGACTACTAACAACATGGTTAGCGTCAGTAAAATACGTCGCACAAGGGGACAGAACTAGAGAGAACAACCGCTGACTACTAACAAACTCGGATAGCGTCAGTAAAATACTTCGCAAAAAATTAGTGTCCCAGAATTGGCAAATCCTCACTACTACTGATAAACTCGAGTTATTTTTCAAACACCTTAATTTAAATTTTATATGTTCGAAATTACGTTTAACTAGTTGAGAGAAGTGTTTCAAATTAATTAAACAATGAGATTTACGACAGTAAATTATTCCTTGTACCGTAAGTAAAAATACGAGAAAGAAAGCGAGTTACTTTAAAACTCCAGAGAAATACTTTAATGAGTACAAGTAAAATAAAATGTCAGAATAAATCCAAAATTCGTAGCTTTAATTAATTAAACACTTTTACTCAGTCAGAAGAAATTAAATTAGAATATTAAAATATTAATTCTTAATTGTTAATATTTTATTAATTCGCAATAAAATACAATAGAGCAGAGAGCAGCTTAGGACTTAGAGAAGGGTGTAGTCCTACCTTACAGATGACTTCCTCCTTTGATGTCTCGGGGAAAAATGTCGTCGGTCGGCGCCGAGCGCGGCAACGGCCGGGAGGGATGCGCTCGTGCGCATGTCCGGTGGCGGGCAGGCAGCGGCAGGCCAAATCGCCCGCGCGCATGACCGGTGGCGGGCAGGCAGCGGCCGGTCAACTCGCTCGCGCGCGAAATTCAAATGGACGCGTGGCTGACGCGTCGATTTAAATGATTCATTCTTGCCGGATATTACTCATATTATCGTTTTAAATTTGGAAAAGTGATTCATTGTTAATTACAATAATATTTATGAAAATATGTTTCCTGTAATAGTTGAATTTAATTTCTAAAAGACATTTTTCTAATAATTATAAATTTTACCACCGGTTTTAAATTGAAATAATTATTGAAATTGTAGAAAAAACTCCGGCTTTTAATTCTTAGAATTAAATTTGTAACATGTGAAAAAAAACATGTTACACTATCGAAAGAAAACTATGAAAAAGAACTTAAATATATAAAAGACGTTGCAAAATTCAATGTTTATGAAACCCAACTAATTGACCATATCCTGAACAAGGCAATAAAAAAGAAACAAAAACAATCCAGAACAACGTTACAGCCTTTAAAAGAAGAAAGAAAATAGATAAGTACTACTTATACTAACAATTATAAAGATATAAAGAAAACTTTCGAGAAAAATACAAATACCAAAATTTCCTTTAAAACAAACAACAAACTTAAAAACATATTAGGAAATCCAAAAAGCAAACTTGAAGATAATTCAAAATCTGGAATATATGAAATACAGTGTGAAGGTTGTGAGCTGAAATATATTGGTCAAACCAGAAGAAACCTCAAAACGAGAATAAAAGAGCATGTTGCATACATAAAACACAACCGACCTGAAAAATCTGCCATGGCCAAACACTGTATTCAAGTGGGTCACACCTTTTCCCAAAACAGTGCTAAAATTTTAAAACCAATTACAAAACCAAATCTTCTGAATGCTTGGGAATCTTTATATATTGGAAAAACAAAGAAATTATTAAATCTGGACACTGGACCAATTCCAAATTCATTATTATTAAATTCCCATTTTACAAAAATTAAGTAATATCAAGTGTCAAAATTATACTTACGTAGTTCTATACATGTTTATACATATACCAATACCTATTTTATTATTTTTATTATTATTTTAATTAACTTTAGCTGATCATATGTTACATTCAGTACTATATTTAAAATTAACATTGTAAATATAACCTTTCAGTTTGTGAAATGTCTGACGATGATATCGTTGATGTCGAAAGGCCTCACAAATATAAAAATTATAAAATATTGGTGTATTAATTTTAAATTGTATTCTCAATCCAATATTACAGCTCTTACATTATTTAGATCAATATGGCACTCAAGTCCGCTGAGCTGAACAAACTTCACAAACTGAAGCAAAAAGTAAGTCTAATAGATTTAGATATAAAATTTTTGAAAAAATGTAATTCATTCAAAATTTTTCCAAAGTTCATTAAAGTCAATATTCCAATTAAAAATAAAACTACTGAAAGAGTACTATACAATGCAAAAATGGATTGGCTACGATTGGAAATAAAAAGTTTGTATTCAAAACAACAAAATTTAGAACTTCAAGCCATGGAACAACATTTAAAGATAACTAAATGTTTAGATAAGATATTTTACTTGAGTTTTGAAGAGAAATACCTAAACATTCTCGAAAGCATACAGTATAAGTATGAGAATAAAAAAAAAAACATTAGATAACAAGTTTCAATTTTTGCAAATGAAAGAATATGTTGGGGTTACCAATGACGATACGTCTGATGACACCAAGACTAATATATTTCCCGATCATAAACTTGTTCATAACCTGTCATCTGAAACCTTTTCTGAAGATGAAATTAACGTTTTAAATAAAGGTCTCAATTTTAATTTTAAAACAGGGAATGAAATAACATCTATGATAGTTGATGTGGAGACAAACATACAAGATTTTAATGAAAACACTAAAAATAAAGTTCGTTCTGAGGTTTACCAATCCCTTTCAAAGGAAAATAATGCAATAAGAAATATAATTATTTACCTATTATCCAATCTTTGAAGTCAAAAAACGTTTTTTATTTAAAAGCCGATAAGAGCAATGCCATTGTAATTTTAGATAAGAATGAGTATTATAGAAGAGTTGACAATACGATAACCTCAGAGTCGTATGAGCTATGTTCTAAAAATCCTCTTCCGAAATTTACAGCAGCAGTAACAACAACACTGAAACAATGTAATCTTGTAATAGATAGTAATTTGAAAAGAAAACTCCATGTTCCAAACCCAGTGATTCCTCGACTTTACTGTTTGCCGAAAATCCACAAACCAGGGGATGGAATGAGACCAATTGTATCATGCATTAATTCTCCTACTTACTTTATTTCAAAATGGGAAGTAGAAAGACTCCAAAGCTTTAAAGTGTTTCCTTCATGTTCTATCAAGAATAGATATGAATTCATCGAAAAAGTCCAAAATTTGAATCTAAATGACGATGAATATTTAGTGTCTTTTGACGTTGTTTCACTGTATCCAAGTGTACCTTTACAAATTACAAAAGAATTATTTCGTGAATGGTTTACCTCACTCAAATTACCAAATGAAATGATTGATGAATATTTACTACTCATTAACTTGTGCATGTCACAGAACACGTTCCAATACAAGGATGCTTTTTATACTCAAATGAATGGAACAGCGATGGGAAACCCACTGTCGTGCTTCGTCGCAAACATTTTTATGAGTCATTTTGAGATAAAAGCAAAAGAAGCATTGTCGTACTTTCCAATTACATGGGTGAGATACGTAGATGACGTTTTCGCTATTTTCAACAAAAACGAAAATCTAAATTACTTTGTTAACTAATTAAATTCGTTTTATCCTTCTATCAAATTCACGTATGAAGTTGAAACAAATCAAAAATTAGCTTTTCTAGATGTACTAGTTATAAGAAAAGAAAACACACTAGAATTTGATATTTTTAGAAAACCAAATCATACAAATAGATTTACAACGAATGATTCAAATCACCCTCCAGAACAAAAACGATTGGTCTTCAACTCAATGATCCACAGGCTTCTAAATACTCCTCTATCGAAAGAAAACTATGAAAAAGAACTTAAATATATAAAAGACGTTGCAAAATTCAATGGTTATGAAACCCAACTAATTGACCATATCCTGAACAAGGCAATAAAAAAGAAACAAAAACAATCCAGAACAACGTTACAGCCTTTAAAAGAAGAAAGAAAATGGATAAGTACTACTTATACTAACAATTATAAAGATATAAAGAAAACTTTCGAGAAAAATACAAATACCAAAATTTCCTTTAAAACAAACAACAAACTTAAAAACATATTAGGAAATCCAAAAAGCAAACTTGAAGATAATTCAAAATCTGGAATATATGAAATACAGTGTGAAGGTTGTGAGCTGAAATATATTGGTCAAACCAGAAGAAACCTCAAAACGAGAATAAAAGAGCATGTTGCATACATAAAACACAACCGACCTGAAAAATCTGCCATGGCCAAACACTGTATTCAAGTGGGTCACACCTTTTCCCAAAACAGTGCTAAAATTTTAAAACCAATTACAAAACCAAATCTTCTGAATGCTTGGGAATCTTTATATATTGGAAAAACAAAGAAATTATTAAATCTGGACACTGGACCAATTCCAAATTCATTATTATTAAATTCCCATTTTACAAAAATTAAGTAATATCAAGTGTCAAAATTATACTGACGTAGTTCTATACATGTTTATACATATACCAATACCTATTTTATTATTTTTATTATTATTTTAATTAACTTCAGCTGATCATATGTTACATTCAGTACTATATTTAAAATTAACATTGTAAATATAACCTTTCAGTTTGTGAAATGTCTGACGATGATATCGTTGATGTCGAAAGGCCTCACAAATATAAAAATTATAAAATATTGGTGTATTAATTTTAAATTGTATTATTAATTAAGTTTGTAACTTCTTCAATTTCACTTACATCATGCTCCGCTTAACTAAATAGCAACTAAAAACATAGATAAGCAGGGATCTCCATTTGTCTAGATTGGCTATCTATAAGTGACTAAACAGCCATGGTAGCCAGTAGGCTAACCCAGATAATAATAATAATAATAAAGTTTATTGCCATTATACAATTTACAATAATTGTGTAGCAAACGTCACTATCCTGAAGTAAACAAAATGAAAATATGTTGAAATAAACAGTTTCCTTAAATTAACAACAAATAACATTAAAATGAGCCCAACTATCCCCCCAACCCTTCCCCAGAGAAGCGGAGTCATTTACTCTAATAGTGAATCCATAAACTCGCCCACAGTGTAAAACTCCCTCTCGATTAAAAACTGCTTCAATCGGCCTTTGAACTTTTCGTCATTCCTCTCCTGCAGAACATCTTCAGGGAGATTGTTTAGGAACTTCACTCCTGCTTGAGATGGAAGATTCATCGCAGCTCTAGATTTGTTGTGCAAGAGTCTGTACATGGTTCTGCTTCTTGTTGGATAATTATGCAAGTTTTGACCCTGGATAGGGCAGCACTTAAGCTTGCAGAAGAGAATAGTCTCAAATATGTACAGACTAGCCAGAGTAAGGAGTCCCAGCTCCCTGAAGACGCTCCTACACGACTCTCTGAACTGCAGTTTTGCCCGTATACGAATAGCCTTTTTTTGAAGACGGAACAACCTAAGGAAGTCCGCTTCAGTGCACCATCCCCATACAGCTATGCCGTAGGATAAATGAGGGTACACGAGTCCAAAATAGGCAGTTTTCAAGAGGTCTACAGGGCTGTGTCTCGATAAAACCCTCAAGGCATATACCCCGGACGAGACTTTAGCGCAAATGCTATCGAGGTGGCAGTGCCAATTGAGAGCCCGGTCAAGATGAATACCGAGGAATTTTGTTGTTTCAACCTGTTCGATGATTGTTTCTTCAACCATTACAGACAGGCCTCCTTCTTCCAGCTCTCGCCTCGAATAACAGATGCATTGAGTTTTCAAGGGATTAATTTTCAAGTTGTTACTTGAAAAGAACTGTACACAAGAATTCAGTTCAACATATGTTTCTACTTCTAATTGTGGATTGTGTTTTGCACTGCAGCAGAGAGTTGTATCATCTGCGTATTGGACCAATTTGCCTGATTTTATCGCAGATGGTAGATTGTTGACATAGATCAGAAAGAGCACTGGTCCAAGTGTGGATCCCTGCGGAACACCAAACTTCATGTCAACACTCTTTGAAAATTGATCGGAAATTTGAACCCTCTGAGTTCTTTTTGTCAGGTAAGACTGAATCCATAGTTGAGAGACGCCACGGATTCCATATAGATTCAATTTTTCCAGCAGAAGACCGTGATCGACACAGTCAAACGATTTTGAAAGGTCAAGAAAGACACTTAGCGTTCGATGGTGTTTGTCAAGGTTTTCCACCACTTCAGTTAAAAGACTATTGACTGCATCCACAGTCGATCTGCCTTGTCTAAACCCAAATTGATTCACGCAAAATAAATTGTGGCGTTCAAGAAAGGAAATCAAACGTTGCAAAAAGACTTTTTCAAAAATTTTGCTGAATGTTGGCAGGAGAGAAATTGGACGGAAGTTATTTGCTTCTTGAGGGTCGCCCTTTTTGTAAATAGGGACGACCTTTGCGTTCTTTAAGGCCTCCGGGAAGACGCCCTTTTCAAAGGAAGCATTAATCACCCTAACTAGTGGTCTCAACAAATTCGGAGAACATCTCTTAATGAGCCGAACCGACACACCGTCAAGGTCAGTTGATGCCTTTGAAGGCAGTCCCCCGAGTATGTTTGCCACCTCCTCCTCTGTGGTAGGTGTCAACACCATTGACGTTAGTGGACCTTCGATCTTCTCCGAGGTGCCTTTACGACATGACGAGGCTTCAGGCTCAGCAACTCGGGAAAAGAAGTCATTGAAATGTTCAGCCAACTCCAAAGGGTCATGAGTTTCTATTCCTTTAATTTTGAGATGAATTGGATTTGATTTGTTTACGTTTTTCAATTCATTGATCACTCCCCAAGCAGTTTTTGAAATGTTTTTACTTTCTCTCAGCTTTTTGTTGACTTCATGTGATTTTGTCGCTCGAATTACCTTTCTGTAAATTCTCTTGTAATTCTTGTAATAAACTTTTAAATGCTCATTTCTGGTTGTTCTTGCAGTAATTGCATGCTGTTTTAATTTTTCCCTGGAAACAAGCAATCCTTTTGTAATCCAGGTGCTCTTTTTTACTTGCTTTCTTTTTTGAAGTTCTGAAAGGGCAGCATAGGTCAAGTAAAACTAGGAAATGTCCATAAAAAGACTGAAACATTTCCTCTGTCGAATCGTGTATGTCAAGAAATTTCCAGGTCTCTCGGCTAAGGACAGAATTAAGTGAGTTTACTGCAGCTTCGTCAACTAGTCTGGCTACGCGTTTTCCACGGGGCCTCTGGGTTGTTGGGCAGTCGTTGAAGGTTACCACTTGGGCGTCGTGATCAGAAATGGCTGTTACCACCACAGAGGCTGCAATTTCATTGCTGTTAGTGACAACATTATCGATAGCAGTGGAAGAGGTAGCTGTCACACGAGTGGGCGTGTCTATGGACCACTGAAGACCAAAAGATCTCAATAAGTCCCTAAACCTTTTGGTTTCTGTTCGTGATTGATCAAGGACATCAATATTCCAGTCGCCAACGATAACAAAAACTGAGCCGTTCTGCATTAACTCGTTCAATAGTCGCTCGAGGCGTTCAAAAAGCGAGTTAAAGTCGCCATCCGGCGATCTGTATAGGCCAATCAAAGATTGATTTTGACCGTTTGGCAATTTTAGGCGAGTGCCCGCAACTTAAAAATCTTTGTCCCTGCAGAATCCAATTGGGATTAGACTATAAAGAGTAGTACTCTTTACGAACAGGGCGACGCCTCCACCTTTAAATTGAGTTCTTTCAAAAGATGCAGCCAGAACATAATTTGGAATTTGAAAGAATTTGATTGTTTCAACTGTATATCCTTGCTCAGAGACAACAAACAAGTCTGGCTCCAGTTCATCACATAAAAGCTCGATCTGAAGTGCATTGTTTGTTGCTGTCTGTGCATTTTGATGGACTATCGTGAACTTGGAAGTATCACGATTGTTTGCTGATTTGGCTAATTTATTGGAGCGCCGCCCCATATCGTTTCTAACTGTTCTCTGGGGTGTCCTGCTGGCCCTCCTAAAAAAGATACATTTGTATTTACAGGCAGGCTATTTACAGGTAAGGTATTTACAGGTAAGTTATTTACAGTGTCTTTTAATAAAACATGAACTGGGTCCGTTTCACTTTGTCCCGATGCTTTCATTGGTACCGGCGTCCTCGGGAAGGGTTGATCTGTAGACATCTTAAGAGCATAAGCGTAAGAGTCGTGGGTCTGGATGATCGGTCTGGGAGAGAAGTCATCGTTTTTGTCGACAGCACGTTCTGGGTGTTCGGGAAAGGATTTCTTCACTCGTTGTTTTGTAGAAGAGTGCAGTGTGGGAAATTGCTCCTTGACTGAGCTATTTACTAGGGCGGACACAATCAAACCCGCCAACAATCTTTTGCCCCGCTGTCCCAGGTGCTGACCGTGTCTTGTAAAACATCGGCGAGGGACCTTGTTTATGTCCACAAGCCTGACGTTAGGGAGACGACTTGTTAATTCCTCTATGTATGCATTTGCTAATAATATGTTTTCATTAATATCTGAGTCAGGAGGGAGGTCGTACCTATTAGGAATAGTAGAAACAATCACTTGGTCATACTGCAGCTCAGTCAAAAGACGTTTGAGCTCGTTGTAGATTACAGCATCATTTCCATCAGATATATCATTAGATCCGGCGATCAGGACTATGCAATCTGGAGTTTTGTGTCTCATTTTTGGCGGGATACTCAAAAGTCTTGCAGATGGTTTGCAGAACCCAGTAAATCTACAGTTTCCGTTATTTTGTTGCATACATAGTGAAGCTACACCACGCGAGTGGCTGTCTCCGTAAATGTCCACATTCGTGAATGAAGGGATGGCTTTCTGCTTATTTGAGTCAATTTTGTTCTTCGATTTTCTTTTATGCAATCTGTTATAATAATATCTGTTATAATATCTGTTAACATATAATAATATATGTTATAAAGATATCTGCATTTGCTACATAAAGTGTTAAAATATATTGGTAAAAAGTCAAATGTTATCAAAAGATTGAGGAATTATGCAGTCACGAATATCATGTGGCTTACCTAAACATCCAACAAGAAAATTAATTATAAATTCTCTAACTCTGCGGTACATTAAAAAAGTCAAAAATAAGGGAACCGATTAGTATGGTAAGCCATCCTTATAATTTTAAGCTTTGGTTACTAGTGTTAAGAGAATTATCAAGGTTTCAACAGTAAATTTAGGGAGTTAAGTCACTGCAGTACAGTCTCGCTTGCAATGCTCAGGCCAATCAACCCTTGCAGTCTGAGGCATTCATTGATCACTTTGTATATCCTGATATGTGAATCTCCTTAGTTTGAGATTCCTTTCCACAGCCACATCACAGGTCAGGCATTCGCTTATTGTTTGGTTTCTATCGATTACATCTTCCTACCCCAGCACAAAACGATTCAATTAAGTCAAATGATGCCTAGAAAGATTCACTTTACCACCGTTTAATCGACTAACTGTTATTAATTTATTGTAAGGATTGTTATTAAGAAATCTAGAGAATTTAGATGGGTAGCTTAGGTGATCAAAGCAGTCGTAATGTCAATTACAATCTCAATAACAAATAAAATAATTAAAAGACAAATAAAAACTGAGGAGAGTCAAAAAATAATGGGAATCACCTTGGACAGTATTTGAACAAATTCATACAATAAAAATGAATTGTTTAATTAAATAAGCAAGATTGTTTTTAATAAATAACGTGTTATTCAACGTATCAAAAAATTAATATTTTTAATCCACTTTCAAGTGGGTGTTAGAGCAATATATTTTCTCCTTGTTTTACTGTGGGTAAAAAACAATTTACAGAAAAATAAATATTTAAAAAAAATTTCGTAATTGGAGAAACCCCAACTTTAATTGGCGTTTAATGTTCAACCACTCTAAAAAATATTGTCTTCATTCAACTTGAGCGTGTAATCTCTTTGGAAAGTTTTCCAACTCTTAATTGAACTTAGAGTTGATTGTGTTTTCGCTTAATGTTGAGGATAATGTAAATACTTATCATGGCGTGATCTTGTGTTGATAATTATACAATGAACCTCAGTATAAATTTATGAGTAAAAATCCATTAAATTGTCCAAACTAATGGAGGTTATATGTTATGTCGCAAAGATGTATCAACAGCAATAGCAAACATCATAGTAACATCAGCAATTGTAACATTAGTATATAATTATAATTCTAATGCCTGGTACATTACACATATGTATGTCACGTAGTGAAATAGCTGAAAATTTTCCCCGTCCATATACCAAAATCTTTCACTCTGAGTTGAAAGAAACTTCTTTAAGATAGCCGTAACGTGATCCTTCCCTTCAAGTTTTATCATAAAGGCTGTACATTGACATTTAGACCTGCCCTCAAGTGTTTTATTTAGTATAATAAAGTAGATGAATTTATGTTTTCGTATTAATTCCCTCCTCTTCTGTTGTTTTATTAGCTAATTACCCTATAGGGAATACGCTATGAAGACCTTAGCCCGGGACCATGAGACATTTTTGTTTATGTTAAGTTTATTTTTTTTATTTTAAGGTTTAGCAGATAAAAAGCCTTTTACCTCTGGCTTTTTCATAACCTGATAAAATTATGTAAAATCCTGTTAATTTATCCTTGTACCGCTCAGTTCTCCTACTAACAAACACAATTATGTAAAATGAAAGTCATGGTAAACTAGATATGCAATGTTGTGGATACAGTTAGGTAAAATCAGTTTTGTAGATCATGCTAAAAAACTCATATCGTGCAGTTGCATTCAAGAGTAAACTGTCTTCAGGAATTAATGAGATCCCAAGTAAAGATTTTTTTCTAGTTGAAGCAGACTGAATCCATAAATAAATCTAGCGGTGTTAATCCGGGGCGACCGCGTCAAGTTTAAGAAAAGGCTTAAACAAAATGTTTCTGATGATCTTCTCTCCCACCTCCAGATGGATTCTACTTTTGAAACTTATGGTTTTAGCATTGACTATGTACACTAACGTAGTGTACAAAGTCAATGGTTTTAGTTTATTCTTAAATGTTCTTTTGAGTTCATATTTTGTATTGAAACATTTAAACTTTCTTGGGAGCTTAGGTTGTAGTGCTAGCATTGAATCCAAAAGTTTTTGGTTCGATACTGGACCCAGTTATCGTTTGTCATTGGGCTATTAATTATTACGCTATCCAACAACATGTTGACGTCAGATTGTAGGCCTACACATCGGGGACCGTTCCCATCCAAACACTTAAAAAATGCCTAAGGCGTAGGAATACAAAAATAAAACTTCGATTTCATCGTTATTAACAATGAAATAGAATAATACATTCGTTATTAACACGTTTCAGTAATATTACTTATTTATTACTTATTTTTCGAAACGATTTTATCCATTATTTATTTAAACAAAGAGTTAGCTATAATATGAGTTTTCACCTGCAACCATATGGAATCTACTCTCAAAATTTTTTATTTCAGTTCATTCTTAAGTGTTTTATTCTTATAAATTTATTCTTAAATTTGTTTTAACTTCATTGAGTTAATATTTTTTCCTACAAGTTTTAACTTTCTTGTGAGATTAGTCGTTTTAGTGCTCTCATTTGCATCCAAATGGGATGTGTATGAGATTACATATGAGTTATCCAATTTAGCTAACATTGAGTTATACCAAAATTGTTTGGTAATTTTATTTTGATATTTTTAAAATTGTGCTTCATATTTAGAAGTTCTTTCAAATTTGCTATCTTTCAAACTTTACTTAGATTGTGATTCATATTTAAAAGTTCTTTCAAATTAGAACCCATACTGCCAATGATTTTCAAAACAAAACCTTTTTCCTACACTTAGAAAAAGTTTCTCGAGTTTTGTTCCAATAATAACAAAAGACCTAAGTCTACATGTTAGAGATTATATTTTAAAATATATAGAAAAGTAAAGGCTATAACCGTCCCCTTGTTTAATTAGATAAATCCAATTAAATGGAAAATACGTCTACATGTTGTCCTAATTGTTGTGACGTTGGAAAAATAGTTTCAAGATAACCTTAAAATTAATGTTAAAAGTGAGATTCACTTATCACTTAATCACTTCACTACATTTATTTATTCAATAAAAAGAGATAATGTTAATTGTTGAACTGCACTCTTTTTAGGATCTGTGTGATTTATGTCTACGCACCCCTATATCCTTACAAAATACCCATGGGTATATTGCCATATAGGCTACACATATACCATTGGACTAGGGACAACCCTGCAGGCAACATGGTGTTTTCGTTGGCAGCGTTTGCTCAGCTTCTTTGTTGTTTAGTGGGTAAATAGTGCTTTGTAAAATGAGCTCGGTTGTTTGTGGCGTCTGCTTTTGTCCTCACTAAAATGACAACCACTGCCGGCCACTCATACAACGTAGAATGTCTAGTTTATTGTGAATTTAAATTTTAATAAATATGAATTAGGTGCAACAACATATCTTAGGAAGTAAATAAACTTGCTCATTAAAGACAAAACAAATTAAAAACTATTGTCTATGAAATATCAATAAAGATAAATTTTGATCAAATTATTTGATACATTTTTTTGGCAATATTTGATAAATTTTTTATCAAATTAATTTCAAATTATGAATAACTTTTTTTATTTAACTATTTTTCAAATTTTATTTTTATGGGGTGTCACTTTAATCATATGAGCATTATTTACATTAACAATAATTTTAAAATCATTTAAAATTTTTTTAAATCCTCGTAGATTTTTATGAAAAATATTACATGTTTAATAAAGTAATTTTAAAACAAACTTACGGGAAAGGATTTAACAAAAGTTTTTTTACACTTTTCACTAATAAAATTAATAATTTATTCTCACTGAGAGTCTTATTAGATTTTTAGTAGAAATATTTAAGTAACAATATTTTTTAACGATTAATGAGTTAGGTATATAATTTTATAAACCATTCATTACTTATCCTTGCATTAAAAAATAAGCTCGTGAAAAACCTTAGTGAAAGCAAAGAAATTAGTTCAATCTTCTATTGATCGCAATTAAAAGTTACAACCAAGGAGCGGCTAAGCCGAAAGTCCCGAGATTTCCGCGGTGAGGTGGTGGTTTCCAATAACCAGCGAGTGAGTGGCTGGAATATTTTAGCCCACCCATTTAACACGCTTTTCAAGTTCAGCCTAAGTAACAGGCATCAGTTTCAATTGTGAGCCAAGGGCTCACCATCAATGCACTAGCGGTTAGCTGTAGTTGTAGTTCAAGAGATTATGACTTCGATTCCAGGGGTCAAAGGTTCGTACTCCAAGATATTTACGAACTTTTAAATATTTAAAATACTTTTACGTTCCCAATAATATTTGGTTTAATTGTGCTCAATCGTACTAACAATGTAATTTATTTTAGTATAATTTTATAGAATATCGTTTCGCTGGTTCGTTTTGAGCAAATCTTTGCCAACATTGGCAAACCGACCCGCAAAATTATTATACCTGTATTAACTTAGTCAAATTTCATCTGATCTGTTTGAACAAACCTAGTTACATCGAGTAAAATCCTTGTTACCAGATTGCTGAACTCTCAACAAGCTCCTGGGTCGATCTGAATACAGCAATCACCGGACGCTCAATATCCCAGCGTGATTGCTCTACAGCCGATCTGGCTTTGCACTGGTGCATAAAGGATTATACCTTTTTACTTAAGTAGAATTCCAAACTATGAACTTATGCAGAAAATACTTATTTAACCATTTTGTTCCACGCTCGCTCATTCAATCAATTCACCTCTTTATTAATCCAACTTAATCAATCATTAGAACGTACTATTGAAATGCTATTTATTCTAAATGTTAGAAATTTTATTCAATCGATTAAATAATTTTCTGACACAGCATAGAAGATTCATATTCTTCATATTCTGGACTGTATTAACTAAAATAATTCTTTCAACTAAAACAGTTTCATGGTCTTAATCCATAATTCTTTGAGGGCATGTATTTTTAGTTTATTGTCAAGAGAGATAAAACAATGAAAATATATACAGATGTCATATTAAAGATAATATTTTAAAATGTACGCAACATGATTGTCAGGTTTCGTTTTCTTCACGTGCAGGATATTTATAAGGAATGCGGGGGTTTTGAACGGACGCCGCTGAAAGAAACGTATTAGGGTGTAATAAAACATTTGTTTATCATCTCCAGCGAGACATTTTAATAGTTTAAGTATCTTTAAAAAAATTTCAGTAGTTCCCGTTAAACTAGCCCCCGTTAGTATAGTACCCTTCACTCGGCATTCGTTTATACATACCCTGTATTTCCCATTACAAGATCTCTAAATGGAATATACCTGTCGACTTTTATAAGTATTTTTAAATGCTATTTAATACACTTTGGACAATGCGATGAAGAATAGCACTAAATGAAATTATTTTTTTAGTATTAAGGTTATCATACGTTTGATACGTAATCGAAACAAGGTGACAGCTATGGTTTGAAACAAAGATACAATGAAACGTCAATCAAGTGTCAGTGTTTGCCACACGAGGTGATAAATCTTTATCTCCACGAATAGATCCTCATTTGTTTTGTAGAAGGGTAGTTTTCAGAGGAGTTATATAAATATTTTATCTTGAAGTTTTGAAAATGAAAATTATTTATAAGTTTTACAGTAGCCAAAAAACCCCTTCTATTTATTATAAATCTATAATTGAGTGTATTTATGTTTTACGCCAAAACAGAAAAAAAATTGAAGACTTTACTGTAATATTTTGAAAGAATAAAAAGTAACAGAGATTACTAAAGACTTATTTATGTTTTAAAGTACACTGGGGATTTGCCCCTCTGGAATTTGCAAGTTCGTATGTTATTCTTATGGACATAGTTAATAGGTAGATGATTACTTAAACTTACGGTTATTAACACACGCTATTTATTGGTATTTTACAAAAAGTTAAAGCGTGTGCGAACGAGCTTATGTGCAGGTTAAGACAGCGAAGCCAACGAGCTTATACCGTTGGTGAGACAGTGGAGCTAACGAACTTATACCAGGGGTGAGATTCGAGCTTATACCGGGGTTAAGACAGTGGAGTGAACAAGCTTATACCGATGGTGAGACAGTGGAACGTACGAACTTGTACAGGGGGTGACACAGTGGAGTGGACAAGCTTAAACACAAAGTGAGCCAGTGAAGTGGACAAGCTTATACAGGGAGTGATAAATCTTTATCTCCACGAATAGATCCTCATTTGTTTTGTAGAAGGGTAGTTTTCAGAGGAGTTATATAAATATTTTATCTTGAAGTTTTGAAAATGAAAATTATTTATAAGTTTTACAGTAGCCAAAAAACCCCTTCTATTTATTATAAATCTATAATTGAGTGTATTTATGTTTTACGCCAAAACAGAAAAAAAATTGAAGACTTTACTGTAATATTTTGAAAGAATAAAAAGTAACAGAGATTACTAAAGACTTATTTATGTTTTAAAGTACACTGGGGATTTGCCCCTCTGGAATTTGCAAGTTCGTATGTTATTCTTATGGACATAGTTAATAGGTAGATGATTACTTAAACTTACGGTTATTAACACACGCTATTTATTGGTATTTTACAAAAAGTTAAAGCGTGTGCGAACGAGCTTATGTGCAGGTTAAGACAGCGAAGCCAACGAGCTTATACCGTTGGTGAGACAGTGGAGCTAACGAACTTATACCAGGGGTGAGATTCGAGCTTATACCGGGGTTAAGACAGTGGAGTGAACAAGCTTATACCGATGGTGAGACAGTGGAACGTACGAACTTGTACAGGGGGTGACACAGTGGAGTGGACAAGCTTAAACACAAAGTGAGCCAGTGAAGTGGACAAGCTTATACAGGGAGTGAGACAGTGAAGTGGACAAGCTTATACCAATGGTGAAATAGTGGAGCGTACGAACTTATACAGGGGTTGAGACTGTGGAGTGGACAGGCTTAAACAGGGAGTGAGACAGTGAAGTGGACAAGCTTATACAGGGAGTGAGACAGTGAAGTGGACGAGCTTATACAGGGAGTGAGAGAGTGGAGTGGACAAGCTTATACCAATGGTGAAATAGTGGAGCGTACGAACTTATACAGGGGTTGAGACTGTGGAGTGGACAGGCTTAAACAGGGAGTGAGACAGTGAAGTGGACAAGCTTATACAGGGAGTGAGACAGTGAAGTGGACGAGCTTATACAGGGAGTGAGAGAGTGGAGTGGACAAGCTTATACAGGGAGTGAGACAAAGGAGAGAAAAAGCTTATACAGGGAGTAGGACAGTGGAGTGGACAAGCTTATACAGGGAGTGAGACAGTGGAGAGAAAAAGCTTATACAGGGAGTGAAACAGTGGAGTGGACAAGCTTAAACAGGGAGTGAGAAAGTGAAGTGGACAAGCTTAAACAGGGAGTGAGACAGTGGAGTGGACAAGCTTATACAGGGAGTGAGACAGTGGAGTGGACAAGCTTATACAGGGAGTGAGACAGTGGAGTGGACAAGCTTATACAGGGAGTGAGACAGTGGAGCGAACGAAATTATACCGGGGGTGAGACATTTGAGCGAACGAAATTATACCGGGAGTGAAACAGTGGAGTGAACCAGCTTATAAAAAGGGAGGGACAGTGGAGCAAACGAAATAATACTGGAGTGGACAAGCTTATACAGGGAGTGAGACAGTGGAGTGGAAAAGAATATACAGGGAGTGAGACAGTGGAGTGGACAAGCTTATACAGGAAGTGAGACAGTGGAGTGGACAAGCTTATACAGGGGGTGAGACAGTGGAGCGAACGAAATTATACCGGGGGTGAGACATTTGAGCGAACGAAATTATACCGGGAGTGAGACAGTGGAGTGAACCAGCTTATAAAAAGGGAGGGACAGTGGAGCAAACGAAATTATACTGGGGGTGAGACATTGGAGAGAACGAAATTATACCGGGGGTGAGACAGTGGATTGAACAAGCTTATACAGGGGCTGAGACTGTCTAGCGAACGAAGTTATACCGGGGGTGAGAAAGTAGATTAAACGAACTTATATCGGGGGTGAGACAGTGGAGAGAAAGAGCTTATACCGGGGCTGAGACAGTGGAGCTAACGAGCTTATACCAGGGGTGAGATTCGAACTTATACCGAGGGTGACACAGTGGAGTGCACAAGCTTATACCGATGGTGAGACAGTGGAGCTAACGAGCTTATACCTGGGGTGAGATTCGAGCTTATACCGGGAGTGAGACAGTGGAGTGAACAAGCTTATACCGATGGTGAGACAGTGGAGCGTACGAACTTATACAGGGAGTGAGACAGTGGAGTGGATAAGCTTAAAAAGGAAGTGAGACAGTGAAGTGGACAAGCTTATACAGGGAGTGAGACAGTGGAGTGAACAGACTTATACCGATGGTGAGATAGTGGAACGTACGAACTTGTACAGGGGGTGACACAGTGGAGTGGACAAGCTTAAACAGGAAGTGAGCCGGTGAAGTGGACAAGCTTATACAGGGAGTGAGACAGTGAAGTGGACAAGTTTATACCAATGGTGAAATAGTTGAGCGTACGAACTTATACAGTGGTTGAGACTGTGGAGTGGTCAGGCTTAAACAGAG
Source organism: Neoaliturus tenellus (assembly GCA_030545055.2). Classification (NCBI taxonomy): domain Eukaryota; kingdom Metazoa; phylum Arthropoda; class Insecta; order Hemiptera; family Cicadellidae; genus Neoaliturus; species Neoaliturus tenellus. The sequence continues at coordinate 43,974 of JAQYXR010000881.1, forward strand.
AGTGAGACAGTGAAGGGGACAAGCTTATACAGGGAGGGAGACAGTGGAGTGGACGGGCTTATACAGGGAGTGAGAGAGTGGAGTGGACAAGCTTACATAGGGAGTAAGACAGTGGAGTGGGCAAGCTTATACAGGGAGTGAGACAATGGAGTGGACAACCTTATACATTGAGTGAGACAGTGGAGTGGACAAGCTTATACAGGGAGTGAAACAGTGGAGAGAAAAAGCTTATACAGGGAGTAAGACAGTGGGGTGGACAAGCTTATACAGGGAGTGAGACAGTGAAGTGGACAAGCTTAAACAGGGAGTGAGACAGTGAAGTGGACAATCTTATACAGGGAGTGAGACAGTGGAGTGGACAAGCTTATACAGGGGGAGGGACAGTGGAGCAAAAAAAAGTATACCGGGGTGAGACATTGGAGAGAACGAAATTATACCGGGGGTGAGACAGTGGATTGAACAAGCTTATGCAGGGGCTGAGACTGTCTAGCGAACGAAGTTATACCGGGGGTGAGAAAGTGGATTGAACGAACTTATATCGGGGGTGAGACAGTGGAGAGAAAGAGCTTATACTGGGGGTGAGACAGTGGAGCTAACGAGCTTATACCAGGGGTGAGATTCGAACTTATACCGAGGGTAAGACAGTGGTGTGCACAAGCTTATACCGATGGTGAGACAGTGGAGCTAACGAGCTTATTCCAGGGGTGAGATTCGAGATTATACCGGGAGTGAGACAGTGGAGTGAACAAGGTTATACCGATAGTGAGACAGTGGAGCGTACGAACTTATACAGGGAGTGAGACAGTGGAGTGGACAAGCTTAAACAGGAAGTGAGACAGTGAAGTGGACTAGCTTATACAGGGAGTGAGACAGTGGAGTGAACAAGCTTATACCGATGTCGAGATAGTGGAACGTACGAACTTGTACTGGGGGTGACACAGTGGAGAGGACAAGCTTAAACAGGAAGTGACCGGTGAAGTGGACAAGCTTATACAGGGAGTGAGACAGTGAAGTTGACAAGCTTATAACAATGGTTAAATAGTGAGCGGTACGAACTTATACAGGGGTTGAGACTGTGGAGTTGACAGGCTTAAACAGAGAGTGAGACAGTGAAGTGGACAAGCTTATACAGGGAGTGAGAAAGTGGAGTGGACAAGCTTATACAGGGAGTGAGACAGTGAAGTGGACAAGCTTATACCAATGGTTAAATAGTGAGCGGTACGAATTTATACAGGGGTTGAGACTGTGGAGTGGACAGGCTTAAACAGAGAGTGAGACAGTGAAGTGGACAAGCTTATACAGGGAGTGAGAAAGTGGAGTGGACGAGCTTATACAGGGAATGAGAGAGTGGAGTGGGCAAGCTTATACAGGGAGTGAGACAGTGGAGTGGTTAAGCTTATACAGTTGGTGAGACAGTGGAGTGGACAAGCTTATACAGGGGCTGAGACAGTGGAGCGAACGAAATTATACCGGAGGTGAGACATCTGAGCGAACGAAAATATACCGGGAGTGAGACAGTGGAGTGAACCAGCTTATAAAGGGGGAGGGACAGTGGAGCAAACGAAATTATACCGGGGGTGAGACCTTGGAGAGAACGAAATTATACCGGGGGTGAGACAGTGGATTAAACAAGCTTATACAGGGGCTGAGACTGTCTAGCGAACGAAGTTATACCGGGGGTGAAAAAGTGGATTGAACGAACTTATATCGGGGGTGAGACAGTGGAGAGAAAGAGCTTATACCGGGGGTGAGACAGTGGAGCAAACGAGCTTATACGAGGGGTGAGATTCGAACTTAAACAGGAAGTGAGACAGTGAAGTGGACAAGCTTATACATTGAGAGAGACAGTGAAGTGGTCAAGCTTATACCGATGGTGAGACAGTGGAGCGTACGAACTTATACAGAGGTGGAGACAGTGAAGTGGACAAACTTAAACAATGAGTGACACAGTGAAGTGGACAAGCTTATACAGGGAGTGAGACAGTGGAGTGGACAATAGTGTAGTAAAATTAGTCGGGAAAAATGAAATAATTTTTGTAATTGGAAGAAAGCCAATTTCTTTTGAAATGTGTTCTATGGCGTCCCCTGACCTTCCTCCAAAAAGTCCCCAGAAATCCCATATGGGGATCACGCTTAAAAATGAGGGGTTAGCCCATAAGGAGTTACAATAAAATTTGATATTAAGCATGCTAAATTTAAATACATTCCAAAAGGTTTGTATATATCAAATTAAAGGTCGTCAAATGTAGAATACAATGCCGTAAACCCGACCTCAATATAACTGTCGGGAGTGAAATGGCAGGCGTTCAAAGTTTAGAATAAAATAATACTATCAAAACTTTGAAATACAATAACTTCCGACATATTTGACCTTTTGAGGTCTGGTTTTCGGCTATGGACTCTCCTTCCTAAGACCTTTAAAATTATGTATAGGATGGCTATGGTCTAAGAAATTTTTTTTAAACTTCCTCTTTGGGACGTCCATGTGGAGGGTGGTTCAAGGGTAGTATGATAAGCATATGACTAGCTATCAGCATTTTCAAAGGTAATTGTAAAAGCAAACATTTGCCGCAAACCGCACCGCGGAAGGTCAAGTATTTCGAAAATTATTACATTTTTAAGCGTTTAGGTTAAAATTTGATTTTTATTCAAAGTTTGACAGACTGCCGTTTTTGACTCAGGCAGCCTTTTGAGATGGGGTTTGCGGCATTAAATTCTACTACTTAAGAGCTTTAATTTGATGTACATAAACCCATTGGTCGAAGAAAGATTTATTTCTGACTCCACGCGGGCCATCCCATCATTTTTAGGCATGTTGCCCACTAGGGATTTCAGGGGACTTTTCTGAGAGAGATCAGGGGATGGTATAGAACACATTCCAGCAAAAATTCGCTGTCCAAAAATTATTTCATTTTCCAGCCATATTTTGGCTTAATTTTACTACTCTACAAGCCTATACAGGGAGTGAGACAGTGGAGTGGACAAGCTTATACAGGGATAGAGACAGTGGAGTGGACAACCTTATACCAATGGTGAGACAGTGGAGCGTACGAACATATACAGGGGGTGAGACAGTGGAGTGGACAAGCTTAAACAGGGAGTGAGACAGTAGAGTGGACAAGCTTATACAGGGAGTGAGACAGTGGAGTGGACAAGTTTATACAAAGAGTGAGACAGTGGAGTGGACAAACTTATACAGGGAGTGAGACAGTGGAGTGGACAAGCTTATACAGGCGGTGAGACAGTGGAGTGTACAAGAATATACAGGAAGTGAGACAGTGGAGTGGACGAGCTTATACATTGGGTGAGACAGTGGAGTGGACAACCTTAAACACTGAATGAGACAGTGAAGTGGACAAACTTATACAGGGAGTGAGACAGTGGAGTGGACAAGCGTATACAGGGAGTGAGACAGTGGAGTGGACAGCTTATACAGGGAGTAAGACAGTGGAGTGGACAAGCTTATACAGGGAGTGAGACAGTGGAGTGGACAAGCTTATACATGGGATGAGACAGTTTAGTGGACAAGCCTATACAGGAAGTGAGACAGTGGAGTGGACAAGCTTATACATTGGGTGAGACAGTGGAGCGAACGAAATTATTCCGGAGGTGAGACATTGAAGCGAACGAAATTATACCGGGAGTGAGACAGTGGAGTGAACAAGCTTATACCGATGGTGAGACAGTGGAGCGTACGAACTTATACAGGGAGTGAGACAGTGGAGTGGACAAGCTTAAACAGGAAGTGAGACAGTGAAGTGGACCAAGCTTTATACAGGGAGTGAGACAGTGAAGTCAACAAGCTTATACACATGGTGAGACAGTGGAGCGTACGAACTTATACAGGGGTGGAGATAGTAAAGTGGACAAACTTAAACAATGAGTGAGACAGTGAAGTAGACAAGCTTATACAGTTAGTGAGCCAGTGGAGTAGACAAGCTTATACAAGGAGTGAGACAGTTAAGTGGACAAGCTTATACAGGGATAGAGACAGTGGAGTGGCCAACCTTATACCAATGGTGAGACAGTGAAGCGTACGAACATATACAGGGGTAAGACAGGGGAATGGACAAGCTTAAACAGGTAGTGAGACAGTAGAGTGGACAAGCTTATACAGGGAGTGGGACAGTGGAGTGGACGAGCTTATACAGGGGAGGTGAGAGAGTGGAGTGGGCAAGCTTATACAGGGAGTGAGACAGTGGAGTGGGCAAGCTTAAATAGGGATTGAGACAGTTGAGTGGACAAGTTTATACAGGGAGTGAGACAGTGGAGTGGACAAGCTTATACAGGGATAGAGACAGTGGAGTGGACAAGCTTATACATAGGATGAGACAGTTTAGTGGACAAGCCTATACAGGAAGTGAGACAGTGGAGTGGACAAGCTTATACATTGGGTGAGACATTGAAGCGAACGAAATTATACGGGAGTGAGACAGTGGAGTGAACAAGCTTATACCGATGGTGAGACAGTGGAGCGTACGAACTTATACAGGGAGTGAGACAGTGGAGTGGACAAGCTTAAACAGGAAGTGAGACAGTGAAGTGGACAAGCTTATACAGGGAGTGAGACAGTGAAGTGGACAAGCTTATACACATGGTGAGACAGTGGAGCGTACGAACTTATACAGGGGTGGAGATAGTAAAGTGGACAAACTTAAACAATGAGTGAGACAGTGAAGTAGACAAGCTTATACAGGGAGTGAGCCAGTGGAGTAGACAAGCTTATACAAGGAGTGAGACAGTTAAGTGGACAAGCTTATACAGGGATAGAGACAGTGGAGTGGCCAACCTTATACCAATGGTGAGACAGTGAAGCGTACGAACATATACAGGGGTAAGACAGGGGAATGGACAAGCTTAAACAGGTAGTGAGACAGTAGAGTGGACAAGCTTATACAGGGAGTGGGACAGTGGAGTGGACGAGCTTATACAGGGAGTGAGAGAGTGGAGTGGGCAAGCTTATACAGGGAGTGAGACAGTGGAGTGGGCAAGCTTAAATAGGGATTGAGACAGTTGAGTGGACAAGTTTATACAGGGAGTGAGACAGTGGAGTGGACAAGCTTATACAGGGATAGAGACAGTGGAGTGGACAAGCTTATACATAGGATGAGACAGTTTAGTGGACAAGCCTATACAGGAAGTGAGACAGTGGAGTGGACAAGCTTATACATTGGGTGAGACATTGAAGCGAACGAAATTATACCGGAGGTGAGACATCTGAGCGAACGAAAATATACCGGGAGTGAGACAGTGGAGTGAACCAGCTTATAAAGGGGAGGGACAGTGGAGCAAACGAAATTATACCGGGGGTGAGACCTTGGAAGAGAACGAAATTATACCGGGGGTGAGACAGTGGATTAAACAAGCTTATACAGGGGCTGAGACTGTCTAGCGAACGAAGTTATACCGGGGTGAAAAAGTGGATTGAACGAACTTATATCGGGGGTGAGACAGTGGAGAGAAAGAGCTTATACCGGGGGTGAGACAGTGGAGCAAACGAGCTTATACGAGGGGTGAGATTCGAACTTAAACAGGAAGTGAGACAGTGAAGTGGACAAGCTTATACATTGAGAGAGACAGTGAAGTGGTCAAGCTTATACCGATGGTGAGACAGTGGAGCGTACGAACTTATACAGAGGTGGAGACAGTGAAGTGGACAAACTTAAACAATGAGTGACACAGTGAAGTGGACAAGCTTATACAGGGAGTGAGACAGTGGAGTGGACAATAGTGTAGTAAAATTAGTCGGGAAAATGAAATAATTTTTGTAATTGGAAGAAAGCCAATTTCTTTTGAAATGTGTTCTATGGCGTCCCCTGACCTTCCTCCAAAAAGTCCCCAGAAATCCCATATGGGGATCACGCTTAAAAATGAGGGGTTAGCCCATAAGGAGTTACAATAAAATTTGATATTAAGCATGCTAAATTTAAATACATTCCAAAAGGTTTGTATATATCAAATTAAAGGTCGTCAAATGTAGAATACAATGCCGTAAACCCGACCTCAATATAACTGTCGGAGTGAAAGGCAGGCGTTCAAAGTTTAGATAAAATAATACTATCAAACTTTGAAATACAATACTTCCGACATATTTGACCTTTTGAGGTCTGGTTTTCGGCTATGGACTCTCCTTCCTAAGACCTTTAAAATTATGTATAGGATGGCTATGGTCTAAGAAATTTTTTTAAACTTCCTCTTTGGGACGTCCATGTGGAGGGTGGTTCAAGGGTAGTATGATAAGCATATGACTAGCTATCAGCATTTTCAAAGGTAATTGTAAAAGCAAACATTTGCCGCAAATCGCACCGCGGAAGGTCAAGTATTTCGAAAATTATTACATTTTTAAGCGTTTAGGTTAAAATTTGATTTTTATTCAAAGTTTGACAGAACTGCCGTTTTTGACTCAGGCAGCCTTTTGAGATGGGGTTTGCGGCATTAAATTCTACTACTTAAGAGCTTAATTTGATGTACATAAACCCATTGGTCGAAGAAAGATTTATTTCTGACTCACGCGGTCCATCCCATCATTTTTAGGCATGTTGCCACTAGGGATTTCAGGGGACTTTTCTGAGAGAGATCAGGGGATGGTATAGAACACATTCCAGCAAAAATTCGCTGTCCAAAAATTATTTCATTTTCCAGCCATATTTTGGCTTAATTTTTACTACTCTACAAGCCTATACAGGGAGTGAGACAGTGGAGTGGACAAGCTTATACAGGGATAGAGACAGTGGAGTGGACAACCTTATACCAATGGTGAGACAGTGGAGCGTACGAACATATACAGGGGGTGAGACAGTGGAGTGGACAAGCTTAAACAGGGAGTGAGACAGTAGAGTGGACAAGCTTATACAGGGAGTGAGACAGTGGAGTGGACAAGTTTATACAAAGAGTGAGACAGTGGAGTGGACAACTTATACAGGGAGTGAGACAGTGGAGTGGACAAGCTTATACAGGCGGTGAGACAGTGGAGTGTACAAGAATATACAGGAAGTGAGGACAGTGGAGTGGACGAGCTTATACATTGGGTGAGACAGTGGAGTGGACCAACCTTAAACACTGAATGAGACAGTGAAGTGGACAAACTTATACAGGGAGTGAGACAGTGGAGGTGGACAAGCGTATACAGGGAGTGAGACAGTGGAGTGGACAGCTTATACAGGGAGTAAGACAGTGGAGTGGACAAGCTTATACAGGGAGTGAGACAGTGGAGTGGACAAGCTATACATGGGATGAGACAGTTTAGTGGACAAGCCTATACAGGAAGTGAGGACAGTGGAGTGGACAAGCTTATACATTGGGTGAGACAGTGGAGCGAACGAAATTATTCCGGAGGTGAGACATTGAAGCGAACGAAATTATACCGGGAGTGAGACAGTGGAGTGAACAAGCTTATACCGATGGTGAGACAGTGGAGCGTACGAACTTATACAGGGAGTGAGACAGTGGAGTGGACAAGCTTAAACAGGAAGTGAGACAGTGAAGTGGACAAGCTTATACAGGGAGTGAGACAGTGAAGTGGACAAGCTTATACACATGGTGAGACAGTGGAGCGTACGAACTTATACAGGGGTGGAGATAGTAAAGTGGACAAACTTAAACAATGAGTGAGACAGTGAAGTAGACAAGCTATACAGGGAGTGAGCCAGTGAGTAGACAAGCTTATACAAGGAGTGAGACAGTTAAGTGGACAAGCTTATACAGGGATAGAGACAGTGGAGTGGCCAACCTTATACCAATGGTGAGACAGTGAAGCGTACGAACATATACAGTGGTAAGACAGGGGAATGGACAAGCTTAAACAGGTAGTGAGACAGTAGAGTGGACAAGCTTATACAGGGAGTGGACAGTGGAGTGGACGAGCTTATACAGGGAGGTGAGAGAGTGGAGTGGGCGCTTATACAGGGAGTGAGACAGTGGAGTGGGCAAGCTTAAATAGGGATTGAGACAGTTGAGTG